>VWPW01015238.1:0-12732 GCA_013389825.1 Crypturellus undulatus
CGCATCCAGGCGCCTTTGGAGATCTCCAGATCTTCCAATTCTGCAGCCCAGAGCAGCCCCCAATACTCCAGGGGCCTCCCCAGAGCTGGACAGAGGGGCAGGATCCCCTCCCTGGCCCTGCTGCCAACGCTCCTCCTGCTGCAGCCAGGAGCCCATTGGCCTCCTTGGCCACGAGGGCCCAGTGCTGCCTCAGGGGCAACTTGGGGACAACCAGGACTCCCGAATCCCTCTCTGTGGAGCTGCTTTCCAGCAGGTCAACCCTGATCTGTGCTGGTGCCTGGGGTTATTCCTGCCCAGGTGCAGGACCCTGCACTCGTCCTTGTTGAACCTCGGGAGGTTCCTCTCTGCCCAACTCTCCATCCTGTCCAGGTCTCTCAATGGCAGTGCAGCCCTCGGGAGTGTCGAGCACTCCTCCCAGTTTGGTGTCATCTGCTGAGGGTGCCCTCTGTGCCCTGGTCCAAGTCATTGACGAACAAGTTGAACAGCAGCAGGCCCAGGCCACAGACTCCACCCCATTTATCACCATCCTCTGGGCTCTGCCATCCAGCCAGTCCTCAATCCACTTCACTGCCTGCTCGTCCAGTCCATCCAAGCCTCTAAGTAGTTCAGCTTCATCCCTGAAGCCTCCACTACATACACATAAACCTCCAGCAACCTTTACTTAGGAGATTTCCCAATGCCTTTTGAAGGCAAACACTTGTTAGAAAGAGAGAACCAAACCTTCAACTGGTGGAAAGCAGCCTCCATCCAACAATCTATCATCTCTGAACAAGCTGTGGACGTGGGACCAGCAGTACTCGCAAACACTTGCAAATCTGTTTAGTACAAAGAGCTAAAAGTGCCCATTGAACCACTTTGGAAGCAACAGCACCTCCTGTTTAATACAGACATGTCATTTCACTGCACGGATAGGCTTGTTTCCCCTCTCCAAACAGATCAGACAAGCTATTCTTGGATTCCCGAAATAAATTCAGAGCACAGCAGCCCGATAGAAACAAACTCGGTAGTGCCAAATAGGATAAACTAGCCCATAAAAACAAGTGCACAATAGCCACTATTGAGTTGACTAAACTGCTTCTGAATTATTAGGTTTGGGGTGATATAATATGCTTGCCTTGAGCAACAATCCATAGTTTTATTGGATTATAAATTACAATCAACAACTCTAGCGGCATACCAATTAAAAATCTGCTTTGGAAGCGTAATTATCACAATGCTGTAGCTAGTGATACATAGCACTTCCCTTCTTTTATTCTTTATTACATCCAGAGCTCGCTTTAATTTTCTGTTCTGTCGTAGCATGGAAACCTCTGTCAGCCAAAGCATCTTTCCATAAAGACTAGCTAAGAAAATAACCCACAAATCAGAAAATAACCCACAAATCAGAATATTTGCTCAGCAGAGCTGGGGAATATGTAAAGGGGAAGGCAAAAGATTCACAGTCGGATGATAAACAGAGAACAGAGACATTTCAGATTGAGGATGGGTATAGATCCCTCCAACCAGTTTGGTAGTTGATGGAGAAGATAGGAGGGCAAGGGGGCAAACTCCTCCAAGCAGCAATTCAAAGGTAGAATCAGATTTTATTGAATAGCAACAATTTTGCTTGCTACGTCACACCTGAAGCTGATCTAGTTATAAGAAATAAAAAAGGAGGGGGGAAAAAAATCTTGCTTTATCAAATCCTGCTGTTATGGGACTCTCTATCCTGTTGGGATAGGCCAAAAAATAGATGCTGCAGGATGGATAGACGTGTTGTCTGATTAGACAGTTGGTATCCCAAGCCACAGAGGATCCAGAATATGGGATGAAAGGCAAAAGTGAGAAAGGAGACGCAGATTTACGTAGTTTCCACCCTCCTCTTCCCCAAATTTAGGCCTGGTGTCTGTCAAGTCACTCACATGATTATGCAAGGTGTGCGAGTTGCATTTCTCTTTCTACATCTCTTCTGAATCCGATAGAGCATCTCATCATCCCATATGTGATTTATGTGACCCAAACATTGGTTTTCTTTGGCCAGACAGATCACACAACAAGCTTGCAAACCCTAGAAGACGCATCAGCTTTGCTCTTCAGTCCTGTTGGGGTTTGCCAGGGATGTTGATATGAAAACCACAGGCCCAAAGATGCATTTTTAGAGGCTTTGCAGTATGAAAAGGTCCTAGTTTGCTGACCAAAGCATGACAAATGCCCTCTGGTTTGTTGTCAAACATTTGCTACACAGAAGTCTAACCTAAACATACAGTTAAATGTTAAGACAAAAATATGTGGGTCAGGCACTTTATGAAAATATCCCCCATTCTGCTCTATGAGAAGGAAAGACCAGACATTACTAAAGGAGATATACCAGCAAAGCCATGTTTCAGCCTTAAATCCCCAGCAACAAAATAAAATAGCAATAAATAAAAAAAAAACTGCATACCTAGAGGAGGTCCTTGAATCTAGGAATCTTCCATCCAACAACAACATCCAACTCAACAACTTTATACACATCCCCAAAACTGGAACAGTTTGGCTCATTTCCTACTCCAGGTGCCCTCTCTAACCTCAAATTGACTGCAGCTAGTTGAGGCAACAGCACTGAAAGAAAAAAAAAAAACTCAGGTTTTTCCACGGACAAACCACTAGATGCTCCAAAGGGAGAGTCAGGAAATCAATAGATCTGTATCAGGGTTCAAATAGCAGCAACAAGCATCTTGACAACAACTTAATCGAGCATCCTTACACCGAGCAAGGCAAGGGGAATCCAGCAGGATGGAGAAACATGGTCCTGGGACATCATCCAACAGGGTACACCAGTGCTGAGCAACAACTTGATAATGTCTTGCTTGGACCATGCATGAGCACTAGATGTGCAAACTCTCGCACCTCTTTAAAAATCACTTTAAAGAGGGAAATGGGTAAAGACCGCTCAGATTTGGGACTAAAGAATGGGTTAGGCTAGGCAAAAAATAGGGAATAATTCTGTGATCCAACCTATCTTCTCCAAAACCCCAAAGCAGGGAAGTTCTTCCATGGAAATCATAGATCACCAAGACTGTGCAACACTGCAAACTCATGGGGGCTGTATCACTATTTTAGAGTTGCCTCCACGTGCAATCCAGATACAGGGAAAGAAAAGGTTAAATTTTGAATATTTGGATTAGAGCAAAAAGTACATTTTATAAGCAGAAAAAGACAAGCAGCTGCCTCCAGAGTACCCAACCTCCTGCTTTTCCCCTGCAAACATTATGAAGAAGAGACCAATTTGGATAATTTGGTTTTCAATATTCCCCCAGCCCAGGCAAAGACACACAGTGGCCCTGAAGTTGCCTTTCAAGCTCAGCGCCCACAAAAGCAGAGCCTGTCTTCACAGCCAGCAAATCAATCTCGACACACTCTCGAGACCTCCGAGAAAATTAAAATCATTTTTAAAATCCAACAAACAGTGACATCTGGAATTCTGCTGCAACAAGGCCCCGAGGAGGATAAATAGCTGCAATTCTGCAGACAGGAATGACAGAGCACGCAGCTACGGACAGCTCTTTCCCAGCTATTTAAAATAATTGGATTCATATGCATGTGTCCCTCCTCCCTCCAAATTATAGGAAAGCAAATCCACTGCAGAAAGCTGTAACAAATATAAAGCAGTAGCCAAACACACAAGGAGCACATCAATTATTTCACAAGCTTTCAGCATCGGTTTCAGTGTCCTTACATAATAAATATGGCATAATAATAGAGCTAAAGTCCTCCTCAAGCAAAATTTTGGGAAGCCAAGAAAAACAAACCGTAATCCTCTTTCAAGCCAGTGCTACAATCTCAGACAAAAGCGTTTAAACAAAGCTCAAGATGTTGATACGTGAATTACCAAGCTCAAAGCCTCTTTTTTCAGTGATTCATAAGTGAAAAAAGCATTTTCAACACATTCCCATAAGCAAGACAGACACGCAGATATTTGCAAGCCCTTTTGCTGCGTGATTTTTCTCCCAAGTATGTACAGAGATTTCTTTCTTCTCCACTTAATTCCTTCTTTCTTGCTCATCTCCACTCTAGCTAAGAGGGTGCAAGTTCTCAGTTTGGGTTGACCTGTTGTCTGTGCACACTGTGCTCTTAGTGAGGATGGACACTGTTACCCCAAAAAACAAGTTCTGTTACTAGGAATATTTACAAAAAAGAAAAAAAAAACACTTTTTTTTCAAGGCATATATTTCCTAAGGGCCCATAGTCCATTCAGTTTAGAGCTTTGCTTTCACTTCCCAAAACTGGGGACACCAAAAGAGTCATTTTACTTTTTCTGGAGTCACCAGAACCATCGCTATTGCAGAAGCCATTCAAAATGTGAGAAATAGATGAGAATACATGAAGAATAACCACCCTGTCATTATGAATTCTTGTCTGCACATCCCCTGTTTTTCCCCCGTTCTCTCTAGCATCAAATATTTTTTGTTTTTAAAGTGTTTTTCTCAATCTACCCAATTAGGGGAGGGCAGGGGACGTTATAATAGAATGCAGGATGACACACAATAATTCATTGCCAATTAAAAGGGAAAAAAAAATCCCATCCCTCTGCATTTTGCATAGCTGTATCTGAAGTTAAGAGGCTTTCAAGCCATTGCTGGACTCCAGGAGAAAAAAAAACATATTTGGTTTTTGACCTAGGTAGGAAACACAGGTTTCCACTACACCAAATAAAGGCAAAATGACTTCACATTTGAGTTTCAGAATGAAAAAAAGCCTAAAATTCTTGGTCTTTTTGGGTGCTTCACTGCAAAAGGAAAAGTATATTGGCATTTCTAGCTATTGCTTTGTCTTTCACAGCATCTAGTGACAGTCTTTCAGGAGCGCCTCCAGGTCTTTGCAGCTTTGCTAGCGCAGATGGATGCTCCACATTAAACACGTCAGACAGATTGTATTCCTCATCTCCATACCGGTTTTAACAAGGAGATTTTACTAAATCCAGTTTTAGCGAGAAAACAATGCAATCCTGTGTCAGGTGAGGTGGGAAAATTATGTTCCTCGGGCTTCAATTTTGCATCCAGCAATTACACATCATGTTTCATCAAAGAGGTTGCTGCCCAAATCCACACACAAACAAAAAAGGAGTACGGCCAGCATGGAGTATGGATATAAAAAAGATTCCAGACCCAAATTATTACAGCTAGAATAGGCGCAAAGCGGACATATAGATGTAAACACACATGGAAATACCTCACCAGGACAACACAGAAAAGCAGCAAATACCTCTGGAACTAGGAGCGGTCCTGGTAGACCAGGAGTTCTACCAATGCAATGGAGCCAACAGCAGCATTTGTGTGATACTTGTGGGCTTTCTTCCCCAAAAAAACAAGAG
Organism: Crypturellus undulatus; assembly: GCA_013389825.1. Taxonomy (NCBI): domain Eukaryota; kingdom Metazoa; phylum Chordata; class Aves; order Tinamiformes; family Tinamidae; genus Crypturellus; species Crypturellus undulatus. The sequence goes on from VWPW01015238.1 coordinate 5,333, forward strand.
TTTTAAGCTACCCACATGTAAGTCAGCCAACTGGTGCTTACGCATAGGTCTATCTGGCAGAAGACATGGGATAGATGGGGAGTAGGAGACAGAGAACAACATGGAAGAGCAGTGTAAGGCTGGGGTTTGAAGGCACCCAACATGGGTTGAGGTAACACATGATCTCTATTTGTGGAAAGGATGAGTTCACAGAGCTTTTACCTGGGCATCACTGTTCACAGGTCCTTTTGCACAGCTGCGTGACAAGATCATGTTCTCCTAGGAACACAAACTATGGGTGTTCCTGCCCGTTCAGTCCTGATTCGACAGGTAAATGAAGTAACTTGGTGGTCCTGCACACACAGCTGCAGAGTCAGCAGCAGCAGCATCACAGCAAGAGACAGCAGCTTTAGGTTAAGCAAACCAGTACATTTTCCCATTTGGTTTTGCAATGTCATTCATCCCTGAAGATTGCGCTCCCTAGGGCTCCAAAGCTCTCCTAAATGAGCACTCTGCCTTGGCAAAGGAGATGAGCAATTCCCAGCCAGCTCCCTGCATAAATTGTGCAAGAGGAAAATGGGAATTTCCTTGGTGGGTGCTGTTTTAGGGGTGCTATCCCATGGAGGGTCTTTAGCCATCATTGCCCTAATTAAATCTGCTAATTAAAGCTGTAAAATAGAGCTCAGCAGCAACATGAGCAGTGATCTTCACCCTCCAAAGCAACATCTGGATCCTGAGCTACAAAGATCAGATCAGGGAAGTTTCACCTTGCTCCATGGAGGATGGAAACACACACAGAACAGAAAATGATAGTGTGAAATTTCCCTTTTTTTTCAGGATTCTGCACTTGATTTCACTGCCTACTGCCCAGCAGGCAGCATCTGGGCAGCTTGGTCCTGAGAAAGCTGCTTAACAAAAAAATAGTAATAATAACAAAATCCTAGCATCCACCAGCAATGGAAGAAAACTCTGCTAATTTCTAAGCATCATCATGGATGTCATGCAGCTCTCTCATCTAGATTTTTTGATAAATCTCAAAGCAGAGGGAGAAAGAGAAAGGAAACAGTTTCAGTTGCATTAAAATCCGCATCATTGCGGATCAGACCACAGGAATTTGTTATCCTCAGCTAGCACTAGCATAAACCCACTATCTCAGGCCCGAGGAGTTCATATTTAAACGGACTGATGCTGCTTTTTAACTAAACAAAACACAAGCTCTTGCCCTTGTGTGTTTCCTCCTTTCCCCATGGACCAAACTCAGCCTCCCAACTTGGTGCAGCCCCAGGAAAACCCAAAGGGGGCTTGGAAAACTCTCACCCTCACCATATGTCATTACTTTTTCCTTGCTTTATTATCCATCGCAGGCATCAGCATGACAAGACACCTCTGGAAAACACTCCAATCAACGTTAACAATTGCAACGAGGGCTTTAGGAGGCATTCCAGCCTCTTGCAACTCCCTAATAGCTTTGAGCATTGCTTGCTAGTGTTTAAAACCTCAAATATAATTTATTTTTGAGCCACAGTGGCTCTGGACTAATAAGTTGACTGCTAACCTTTCCCCAATTGGTTTATGTGCAAACACCACCAGGAGACATTTTGAAACCTAATCGAGAATTGTTTGCAAAGCACGAGGTGCTAGAATATGGAGCAACACCTTCACCTGCAGCATCTTAAGGGCAACAGGATTATTCCCATCTGCAAATCCATCTCCGCCTTTGACAAAATATCCCCCAAAAAAGCAGGACAGATGCAAAGCATCTACCAGCCCTTCTGCTCCTGGAAGCAAAATAGGCTTGAGAACATTGTAGGAATCTATTGAGCACATCACTCCAACACCGACACATTGCCACCGTTCATCAGGTCTGATGCTCGCTCAGAGTCATCTTTAGGGAAGCGGTTGGATATTTCCATGCAGAACCCTTCAGCGGTGGTCCAAGAGCACAAGATCCATCTTTCAGCTCTATTGGGACTAACAGTGATAACTTAGGAGAAAAATGAAATAAAGCAATTAAAAAAAAAAATCAACTCATTTAGGTAGGGAGGGATGGGCTAAAATATTCAGCAAAAGGAAGACGGGAATCAAAGCACTGCAGAGAGACAGAGCTTCACTCCCAGGCTCTGCTCGAGCAGGTAGACAATGGCCACAGATTTGCAATTGAAATGTTAATAAAGACAGGCTCTCCCAATCAGAGGCTCTAATTTAGACCGGAGTACTTGCCTTTTGCCAAAGAGACAAGAAATGCAATTTAGGAGCCTTCAACTCCCATTGGTTGGTGCCGATTTACAAGCGAGTTGAAAGATGCCCTTGGACCTGCCAAGTAGCTGCTTCCCAAGCAGTGAGTTTGGGGCAGCCTGTGAACAAAAAGGGGGAAAGGGAAAGAGTTTGTGGCTTTTTTGGCACCCATCCCCAGCAGTAACTACAGAGGTGCTTCCAGATCTTTGTGCAAATTTTCCTTTTTATTTGAAGGAGGAAGGTTCATTTAATAATAAGGGAGCAAGCAAAGGGGTTTTCTTGAATCCTGCAGAAGCTTCTACCAAAAGGAGAAGGAAAATAGCATGAANTGAAAGATGCCCTTGGACCTGCCAAGTAGCTGCTTCCCAAGCAGTGAGTTTGGGGCAGCCTGTGAACAAAACTACCTTGTCCCAAAGTTTCCATCATAGCACAAATTCAGGCTAGAAAAAAATAAAAATAATTAAAAAAAAACATATTTGACCCATGCAAAAGACGGGGGAAAGGGAAAAAGTTTGTGGCTTTTTTGGCACCCATCCCCAGCAGTAACTACAGAGGTGCTTCCAGATCTTTGTGCAAATTTTCCTTTTTATTTGAAGGAGGAAGGTTCATTTAATAATAAGGGAGCAAGCAAAGGGGTTTTCGTGAATCCTGCAGAAGCTTCTACCAAAAGGAGAAGGAAAACAGCATGAAATAACTTGATCCAGCTGCATGGATCAGGGCAGTTATTTGGCTGCATACTACAAGAGGTGGTGGAGGGAACCCTAATAAACTCACTGTGCAAATGCCTAATGAGGCCGAAAATAGTTAAAATACTAGAAAAGTGGAGAGAAATCCATATATATTGTCCACCAAAGATTAGGCACGTTACATGCACTTCCAACTTATTTCAAGCCTCCTGCAAACTCATCATGGTTGACATGGCTGTCATCATCTACAGCTAATTTTAGTCAAAAACACCCTGAAAGTCAGGGTGAAAAACACTGGAAAGACAAGATTCAGATCCCAGGCCTGCATCTACACTCCCGTTTCATTACAATTTAAAAAAATAATAATTAAATTTTTTAAAAGTACTGAATATTTAGACAAAGCATGAACATAGCCAAGGCTGCTTAGAAAGATAAGTCATAAATAAATAAATACATAAGACAATTTTAAAAATCACTGGACAAGTTTGAAGCCCCTCACACAATGAAATCTAATGAAATGCACTGGATCTTGGTTTATTAGCACAATATTCAGCTCCTCTGTCTCCCTCCACAACTCTAAAACCTTCACACACAGAGCAGAGGGTCTCCAGGGACCTGCAGCTTATGGGCAAGAGCCAAGTTTGGGCAATAGCACTCCCAGCAAACACCTTGCAGTCTGATAGGGCATTCCCAACAGAGAGCTAGGCAAATTGGTATTGATTTTGTTAAAAAGAAGAAAAAAATAAAGCATTTTTCTCTGGTTTTCACGCCCATTATAGGCAGCCAGATGAGCAGCAACTGATGCTCCAGCTTCCCCCAAGGGGCACAAGCCCAGGAGCAAAAGCTCCCGGGTGGTTTTATTTCGTGTCAACCTTAACTTCCAAAAAACACAACAGCTTCAGTTAGACACGTCCAGACACAGGGAGAAATTCCCAAGCCCAATGGCATCCCTCCAGCCCAATAACCAGCATCACCTCTGCCAGCCTAAGGGAATCTGAAAAAGCCTTGAAGGACACGTTGATGCTGGGAAACCCCTGAGCCAGATTCGTGTTTTGTATTATTAAATCCTCTGTATAATCAGCTGGCTCCTCACCTGAGGCTTCATCAGACAAAGCGAGCTAACTATGCAATGCAAATTTCCTTTGGTGATAACGATCTCTCCATCCATCCATAATGGGCTGGGGAGAGGCTGAGGGTGATGTTTTTATTCAGAGTAATATACTGAGATATCACCGAGCAACCTGGAAGGAGCTACCTCTTAATCATGGCTTGGGTAATAAATGCCACACACACAAATAGAAAAAATAAATATATAGATAAATCACACAGGACACAAAGACAGATGCCAAAGCCAATCAGAAAGTCAAATAAGGATTTTAGGTGTAAAGAACCAAGCAGACGTTAAGTGCTTGGATGAACATCATGCAACAAGCAGCAGCAGACCAGAATATAGGTTGTTGATGATGGGAGATCACAGCATCATCCTATGGTCAAGCCAGACTTTGGTTGGATGCAGTCAAAAATAAGCCTCCAGCATCATGTTTACCCACAGGACAGTCTAGAAGGGAGGAGATTAAAGGAAAAGTCATGTCCAACCAGCCTGCTCAGAGGAGGGACCACCAAGGGGAATGTCCTCATCTTGGGAGCTGCAGGTCTCATTTGCCAGGCTAAGATTTGTTTCCAAAAAAAACCCATTTTCTGCACCCTGCTGCTGTGCCATCCCATCAGGAATTCACAGTCATGGGTGCCCCTTTCCCATCATATTCCCATCAGCAAGAGGGGTTGCAGAGCCCCATGGAATGGGCTGAGCTGCGTATCCCACCCAGGCTGCATCCCCTAGGATGGTCCCTGTATGACCGACTACTCTGAGCAACGTCCCAAAGGCAGGTTTGGACAGCCCCATTTCTGGGCACACTTTGCGCTGAAAACCCAGGCAGTGAAAGGGTGAAAACGTCCAAATTATAATGCAATCAACATCCAAATTAACATGTCACACAGCAGTGAGTTACAACCCCTTTCTCCTGCCGCTGATTTATCTCCAAGAACGAAGTGCTTGTGCAGAGCCCCAAGGGAAATACCTCGCTCTTTAGTGCCTCTCACCCTGAACAACCAGATTTGACGTATTGGGTAACGCTTCCTAATTGCACATCCTCAGTTTGGGAAGGGATTTTTTGCAAAGAAACAACTCCCAGAGCTAGGGGCAGAATCTATCATCTCCCAGGTTCTCACTCCCCCAGTTTCTCCAGTTCGTGCCAGTTTTCTGCTCATCTCAGGGGCACCCAAGACCTTGCAGGAGGTCTAGGGTTGGAGCAGGACCCTATGAACCATAGTATGGACATCACAGTTTGGTGTCTTAATGCAGGGGGGAAATACTAGCCGAAATAAAATAAAAATCCCAAAAGTACATGCTTTCTACTCAATTAACTGTTGCAAATCTGTAAAACTGAAAGCAAGTGTCGGTCCATTAATCTAGTTATTCCCATTGGACACAATTAAAACCCGTAAGTGGAGCTAAAGACTCACTGGTATCTCATTTATCCAGGATACGATAGCATATACCACTTCTTAATTTGTCAAAAAATACCAGGCTAGGCTAATATAGCCCAAAATACCAATTTTGAGCTAATTTTTCCTTAGTTATCTTTTATAGGAAGCGCTGTTCCACTTTCTGTGTGGTTTAATCTATTTCAAGGGGTAATCAGCCCATGGCCCTAACATACGCTCCATACACCAGTTGGATCTCCAAAAGAGGGGGAAAATAAGTTAAAAATAAATAAATAAAAATCTTCCATTGCAATGAGATTTGTAGTAGGAGCCGCTTGGTTTTCAACAGCTGCTGGTGAAAACTAACTGGAATTTCAAAATTGCTTTTCAAATGAATTTCCATATTCCACCCTCACAAGCAATCCAACCCAAAGGATACAGGGAAAGTCATTTTGAACTTGTATTGAAATAATAATAAAAACAATCGCATATGAAATGGGTAACTTTTTCCTCTGTCTCTTACTTTAAACGAGCAAATATATAAAATTCCTCCCAGCTCTCTGCTTGAAGGCTCATACATACGTACAAAAATAAAAGAAAGAAAAGCTCACAGATTTATCTGCTGCCCACAAATACTGCAGTTTATTATGGAAACACTGACGGGTTCTCGCAGAGGAACCGATGCTGGAGCTGATGAAATTAAACCCAGGGAGAATTTCCACTGAATTACAGAGCAGGGAGTTGCTCAGAGCCCCATTTCAGCCAGCAAGGAAAGACAGGGAAGGAAAAAATAATTATTTCCCAGGTTGGCTAGAAGCTTTAAAAGAGATATTGCTGAGATACAGAGTTGGATTCCAGAGTGAGCGACAAAGGCTTAAAAAAATACATATATATATACATATACCTACATACTACATATATATATACATATATATATATATGGAATGACCAAGTTTCTTGGTGGATCTAGAATAAGTAAAAATAAACAATAATTTTATGAAATGGATCTTTAAACCGACTCAAAAAACAACCAAGAGAGGACTTTGAATGTGTTCCTGGCCCAGCTAAGCTCTGCCCTTGTCCTACAGCACCGAGAAAGACTCAGAGCAGCAGAACAATATCTGAAATTGCTGGGTACAGGGAAACACAATATATGAAAGCGGGTCCCTTGGTCCGGCTCTAATCACCTGTGAAATTCTCCAGTCTTCAGTAAAAAGGTAGCCAAAAATAACCCTAATGCCATTTTATTAACCGTAAGAAGGCAACGTGTCCACCTAAAGTAATCTCACTAGAAAAAGAAATTATTTTTTTCCAGCTGTATTTGAGTGAAGTCTATTAAATTTGAAAAGTTTCGCACTCACTTTCCAGAGGAGCTGATGGATATCAGATAATTAAAATCAAAAAGTGCAGCCAACTATGGAAGAGACTTTTCTTTTTCTCCTTTCTAAACTCTTTGTCTTGAGGAAAACCAACTTCACACAAGTCTTAGGGCACCAGTAGATATAAAAGAAATTCTTCATCTTACAAGCACAAAGGACCCAAAATCCACTTACTTCCACTAGCCAAAAACTGCTTCCAAGTGCATAAAGGCAAGACGAGAATGGGGCTTGTCCCCCATTCCCAATCCCACAGGGGGAACTGCAGCCCCTCTGTATTTCTCATAGGTAAGTTGGGAAAGACAACAATAATCTTTACAGTAAAGGAGCATTTTTTCCCCTTGTCCCTTCTGGGTCACATCCTAAGTTTGATCATTGACTCCTTCCACTTCTTCCTCATGCCAGTTGGCCATCCACTGCATTAGGAAGAAGATGATGCACAGAGACCATGAGGATGATGTCTCCTTGCAAGGACCTGGGCTTTATTTTCACCCGGGCTTTATCTTCACGTGCCTGAGCTAGACTTGTGGTGTTCACCATCAAGACGACATCACTCCAGAAAGACATCCTGGGTTGAAAAACCATGGCCAACTCTCTTGCAAGCAACACGAGCAGCCACAGACCATCCAGTGAAGAGCCC
>VWPW01015240.1:0-10562 GCA_013389825.1 Crypturellus undulatus
AACAGTACGGCTGCAACCCCCACAAAGTGGAAGGGTAAAAATGATAGGAATAAACAGGATTTAGCAGTGTCTTAGGGGTGATTGGTATTACACTGCTCTACCCAGAATGAGAGACCTGCCAGCCTTCTGATTCAAGGCTGTAGGAAAAACATGTTTGAGTCCTGTAAGTGATATTGTCTCACTACAGATTTTCATCACAGTGCTCAACAAACAACCTCCCTGGATAAAACCTTTCACAAGTACCTGTTGTTGCTCATGAGGGTGTTTTCCACCTGCTTGGGTTGAATCTCTGTGCTTTGACGGGCAGAACTGGAGTGGTCCGAGCTGCAGCTGATGCCGGGAACTGCCTCGACCCATATGGTGTTTAAAACTAAGTGGGATTAAAAACGATACATCAGAATTCACCAATTCAGTCACCAATCACCAGCTAAAGACCTAGAAAAAGAAGAGTGGCCTACCTCACAACAGAGCAGTTTAGCAGATGGTTATGGTATTACACTGGCAAGCTTAAACCTTTAGTTTCTGAACTCCCAGATGTTGGGCACCACAACCTTGAGGGATTTTTCTAGTGTACAGGTACCGAAACCATCTCACATTGAAGCCCTGCTTGGGCTTCCCACCGCTGCTGCAGTCACAAGGTGGCAGTGCCTCCCTGCAGGAGCCTGTTCTCACACCCCAACTGGCACAGCCGCACAGAGCGGGAAAACACCCTCCCTGCAGGCACTGCTGTGCCATGGCCTGCATTCCTGGCCAAACTACATTCTCAGCAAAGGCACTGTAATATTTTGGGATTCTTTATATAGCTCTCAGCATTTTTTAACATGTTACCTAAAAAGAAATTCTGGGTTTTATTTAGGATGTTTTCTTGATACGGCAGAGGGTTGTGCTACCATTCAGAGACCTGGACAGGGCAGGGAGGAACCTCATGAAGTTCAACCAAGGCAAGTGCAGGGTCCTGTGCCTGGGGAGCAGTAACCCCAGGCACCAGTACAGGCTGGGGGCTGCCCTATGAGAGAGCAGTTGTGCTGAGGGATTCCCTGTGCTGGGCATCCTGGTGGGCAACAGCTCTGTCAGCAATGTGCCCCTGAGGCCAGGAAGGCCCATGGCATCCTGCAGGATTTCTCATTTTGTCAGCAGGCTGGATTAGAGCAAGCAGAGAAGGAAACTGCTCTAGAAATGAGGAAGGGAGAAAGGAAGTAGAGTGAGGATAGTTATGGACAATACCAGCAGGTTAAAAACATCATCAAGTGTTCTTTTTCCTGAGGTCAATTCACCAATAGGAGCTAGGAGCAGCTAATTCAAGGACTGATTCACAGGGTGCCTTCTTGAGGAGGAGTGGGGAGATATATATAAGAAATATAGTATGTCCAAGCACATAGAAATGTACCTTGAGAAACAGCACAGGCATCTGGCCATCAATTTTGTGACACTGGCTGTTTGCTTCTTCAGAAAGAGAGGAAATTAGTAAAATCTTTGGTGATGGTTTGTGAAACATCATCACAGAAACTGTGTCCAGATGCTAATCATGGGAGTATGAATGCACCTCTGAGCACCTGTTGCATGGCTGACCTTTCATTTAAGTTATAAAAACAAACTGTACATTAGGTAGCTTGCATCATCATTGCCACTTGCTCCAGACACTTGCTATGGCCTTGCAGTGTCCTTAGCATCCTCATACCTCCTAGTGCTCACTTCAAATGTGGTTGGAGCAGGGTTATGCTCTTAAAATTGACATGATGATTAGTACCAACTTTAGCCTATTGCTATTAAGGGTTAAGAGCATAGGCTGCCTAGTTAGCATCTTACTTCTTACCTTCCACTTTAAACAAAAGATTTAAGATTAGCTGACACTAACTCTTTCCTATTAACAAGCTTGTTCGACTGCTATCACTGATTTGGAACAAGAGGTTCTGCTGCATCTTCAAAACAATAGCGTTGGCACAGCTCCCTAGAAGCCTTGGTCCCTGCATCTCCCATATCTTCGTTTAAAGCCATAAAATGAAGTCAGCCAGAAATTTGCTTGCAGTATGTCCTGCTTCAATGCAATTAAGGAGAAACCCTGGTAGAAAGGAGTTAAAAGGGAAGGGGTAGCTCAGGGAAGGTACCTTTGTGAGCAGTAGCACTGAAATCCTAGCACACCTCCCAGAGGACTCCTGTGCACCTCTCCACATGCCAGCAGACTGCTCCTTCCAGTTTTCCAGCCCCAGGCTCCAGCAACAGCAAAGAGTCTGCAGCTTGTGTTTGGCTAAGTAGCTGTCTTCACAGATGCAAATCCTCTTGCACGCTGTCAGCTCCCCTCTTTCCTTCTGGCGCTAATGGTTAGCTCTGCAGCTCTATTTCTTCAGGAATTGGAGGGGAATTTGAACAGCAGTTATAGCACAGTGTGAATTTTGCTAAAAAGTTCTGATAACTGCCAAAGGATCAAAAATATTTTTGCTTTTAAGAATGGAAAATAATTAAGAGAAATAATTAAGAGAAAAATGGTGCTAAAATCTACGCTAGGGTTTACCAGTGTTTATTGTAAACAGAAACTACAATGACCATATCTCTACTCTCAATTTCAATGGACAGGCACATTTGTATTGTACATTAAAATTGCAATGTCACCAACATTAATTTTGTCTCTCAAGACCTAGACAGAGGAATCATTTCCCCACTTCTGGTTACGTTCAGTACTCAGTACATTATAAGAGTCCAAACTGCAATGTGTCATAACACACTTGGTCAAAACTAACTGTGCATCTTAAATGTGCAATTAAATAATAAAGTTACTTTTGAGTTATTCAGCAATAACCTCCCCACCCTACGCTGCCTTGCCAGGCCATAAGCAGCATGGTCACACACAGGTATTTCCGTGGCAAGGCAGAAATCCCTGATGTCCCTCTTCTGCACTATGACCCACACTTACTCCTAATGCTCTGTAGCACGACAGACCTAAGTGACCTAAAAATTCTGATGAGACACAAATAAATCTAGCTTTGGCAAGCAAGCAACTGTTGCAATTTACTGTATTGATCTATAAATCTTCATTAACTACTACAGTGCACTGCTTAATTAGAAAACTCTACTTAATCAAGATGCTTCCCAAGGAATCAATTTATACCTAATGATACTTATGGCAATGACAGCTGCTTAATTGGGATGGCAATTTCCTTTAATTGGGGCACTTTCAGATGACTTAGTGTTGCTTTGGCCTGAACAAGTTCACCTTCAGTTTGTTCCCCTCATGGCACTTCACAGGACTCTCAGCCTGCTTTCCAGTGAGCTCCTGAACTCACGAGCCCAGTGCTCGTGACCAGAGGCTGCTGAAAATATTCAGCACATGCAATAGGGATTAACTTTTTTTTTCCATTTATAGAGGCTTGAGGAAAAAAAAAAGAAATTGAAAATTTCTTGAAAGTTTGTGTTGTGACGTTGAAATCTTAGAATGGGCAAATAAATGTTGCCCGTTAATAAAATGGGCTTTCCTTTGGGCAAATTGCTGTAACGCAAATAAATCTGTTCATTCCAAATCCACTATCTCAGATCAAATAACTAGTATTCAAAGTTTAGCACATAAATAGTATTGTTAGCATATATAGACTGCTGGGATAGAGGATGATCTGCTACCTTATTAAAGTTAGACCCGTGAGAAGAGAAAGCCTGTGCTTCTCTTTTTAGGCAAATTCGGTACTGCTTGATGAATTAACTGGTAGTTTATATTCTCAAAATATAGCTTTGCTAGGAGTAGGAGGTAGCAGTCAGTGCCTCCAAGCATGCCCGGGTGTTCTGCCATTTGACCCATGTGAAATCAGAGCATCCAACCTTCCTCTGGAGCTACCGCAGAGCAGTGCTTGCTGCTGGGGGGCCACTCAACCTGGTTGGCTCTCCCTGGTTTCTTGACCAGACCAGCCTCTGAATCCTCAAGAGCCAGGACCCTGATTAATGCCTCCTCCAACCATCAGCAAAACAGAGTTTTTTCTTAGTGCAGATGAAGATCAAGGAAAGGAAGGAGGCAGCTGCCCATGATCTTCACTGACCTGGTACCCTGAAAGCAGAGAACATCCAACATCAGATGGATGGACCATGAGCTGCCCAAATGCCAGAAACATTCACCCTCACTGATGGCATCTGACAAAAACTTTGATCCTGCGGAGCTGATGCCACCACTTCTGATAGCTGTCTCACTACAGCTTGCTTTATTGCAAGTCAACTGCTCTCAGAAAATTTCCTGTAGACTGACTTTCTTCTTTAAAGAAAGTTTTATAAGATCCTTCCTAATTGCCTTATTCCTTTTTATTCATATACAAGGCAATCAAGTCCACAGATAAAAATAGCACTGCCTTTCTTATATCAATGAGAGAGAAACCGGATGCTTTCTCCTTGCAACACTAGGAAAATATAAATTATCTGGAAAAGAAAAAAGTTAGAATATGAGCTAATGCCAAAAATCATGAAACAGCATCTATACTCTGTCATTTTAGAAAGCTATCCTGAAAATTTTGCTCTTCTTGAGAAATAACAACCTGCTGAGGATTTTAAGTTTTGTTCCAAGGAGAAAGTTATAACAATCTTGCTGGTTGAGGGAAGAATCTTACCCCTTCTGCTCCAGTGTCCCTGCCCTTCTTCTCCCCAAAGCACCTGCAAAAAATCACTGCCCCACTCCCCAAAGAAACCCCCCAACTTATTTTCCCAGCTCTTTTCCATGTTAGCAGCAGCCCCTTCAACACCAGCGGAAGTCACTTCATAAAACCCTACAGCAGCAGCTGCAACTGTAGCCACCCCTGCTGTCCCACCACGCTTCACCCTGCAGTGACTCATGCAGCCCCAGTTCCATCCAGTAGGTCTTCTGCCCATCTCCTCTTCCATGAGGCAGCACCCGACCGAAACGAAAGTTCCTGGATGAACAAGGAAGGAAGAAACATGGAGAAACGGGAAAACCAGCACCACAAAACAGGCACCGTTAGATACCTACCCTGACTGCTTTGCGTATGTAATTTGAGACACAGGTTTCCTCTTAGCTGTGACCATGTTTTATTAAAGTAAATGCCCTTCAGTTTTTATATACAAGTAAAATTTCTTTTTTTAAATGTTTAAGCTTGATTTTTGTACATGTATGGAAATTAGTCTTGCTTAAAAGAAAAAAAATTGTGACATAGGAAAATATTGTCCAGCTTCCATACAAAATAGCACTTTTTCTCTGTTGGTAGAAGACATTAAAATTTTCACTCTATTAAAAGTAAGTGGTCTGTGTAACTTTTACAAAAGTCGTATACAAAAAACTCCTTAAAGTATGCAAAGATTGCAAAGTACACTCTGACAGCTAATGCTCTGTGAACACTTTATTACACAAATTACATTCAGCTTCTGAAAATAGTGTTCTAACAGTGATACCATCTAAAAATAAGACATCCTGGAAACACATCAAGTTAGGANGAAGAAAAAAAAAGTTAAATAGTTATTTTTTCTTTCCTTCAATGCAATATAATGTTAGTGATTTTAAAAAAATAGAAGAAGATTTAGCAGCTTCATTTTCTTGTGGCACTGTATTTTCTCTGTACTGCAACAGGTTAAGGAGATTGAAGAGGAAAGACACAAAAAAGAAATTGGCAACTGAAGAGTTATGGGAAAAATATTTGGATAAAGCAGATAATGGGACTTGTTTACAAATACAGAAGAGGTCCCAAAATTGAGATGAGAATATACTACTGCTTTAAATCAGTGCTGCAATTAAAAGAAGATAGTTTGCTTTATTAAGATGTTCACATAAAAACGATGACACTGATATGAAACTTCCACACACTCCCCCACATAAAAAAAAAAAAACACAACTAAACCCCCCACCCGCACAAAAAAGGAACCAGTGTACATCCCCCACACAGACTAGTACAGTTTACAATTAAATATACAAAATCTTAAATGTGCCTAAGGGAAAAGGAATCTGACATTATGGATTGAATCATATAATGGAGAACTCAGAGGCTGGTTTCAGGATGACGATGGTGCTGCTGGCGGTCAAGGTGCTGAATACTCTTCCTCTGAGTCTGTGCCATCATCTTCATCTTTCTCCTGGTCGCTTCCTTCAGTGCTGAGCCGGTCAAACCCTTTTCTGCTGTAGCCTTTGTGACTTGCAAAGAAGTTACCAAGGTTAAGGCCACCACCACCTTTTCCTGTGGAATGCAAACATGTGCCATAAGTTTCGCTTTATTGTACAAGGTGAAAAAAATGTATTAACACAAGAATAGGGATTATTCTAAGTGTCCTGCAAACCACTGAAGTTAAAGTTTCAAAGGCTTTTTTCAACATTCATGGTTAGATTAAAAGCCTTTGCCCAGGCTGCCTGTGTTCCCAGCAGTTTGCCTGTCTTCATTTTGCCCCTAAGGCCCAAATTCATCGCTTTGTTCCCCAGACACTCAGATAACTCAATGCCTCAGCTATTGGTCTCCCGTCAGCAGGGCCACATCCTCTTCGGTGGCAGATGTTGACAGATGAAAGGTGGTGTCAAAGACACTTCCTCATAAAGCAGTTGAGTTTTTCCCCCCTCTCCTCATTAGGAAAAAGTTTTATTCCCAGGTCTCAAATCTCTAATTCAACTAGAAGCAATTACAGAAACAAATTCCAGTTGCTGGGTTCTTAAAGGCCCTGGAGTGTCACTTACCTCGAGGTCTGCCTAAAATTCTGCCTGAACTTGAATCAATTTTGTGTTCCGCATTGGGTGAAAAATAAAGGAGAATTCAGAAACAAGTTTTAAATCATAATATACGTTTAAATCGTTAACTGTGTTTACTGATAAAAAGCATAGACACTCAATAAATTGATCAGCACTTCTAAACAACAAAACTAACACTTTTCAGCTTCTCTGCTATGGTGTAATTATGATCATACTATGAATGTTCAATTTATGCTGCTTCAGCCATTAAGAAGATTCACAGACAGATTATTTCTGAGAATGTTAGTTTTTCAACAGTTTACATTTGTTACTCTGAAGACCTTAGGGGGAGAATGAGAACTGATGAAGAAAAGGACCCCTAAACAAAACCAATCCAAAAAACTCCCCATCCTGGCAATTCTATTAGGAAAATAAACTGCACGACCAAGTTGTTGGTTTGTTTGTTTTTTTAAATATACTACTTAGTATCCACAGGTCTGTGCAAGAAGTTTACTTTTCCCAATATAACTGTGTTATGCTCCTTCACACAGGAGGTTCAGGTGCTGAACCTTCAGGTTCAGGCATGGATCCAACTGGAATGCAAAGATATTATTTTGGGCCATAGTTATGAATTACTCTTCTGCAATAGTTTAGAGTGGTAGCACCTTTGATGCTAAATGCATTTATTTGAACACGATGTAGCAGGAATCTACACACTGAAATGTTCAAATAAAATTCATCAAGTTCAATTACTCAATAATATTGCAACGTTGAATTACCTCCTCTTTTATATTACATCCCAGCCTATGATATTGGTAGAAATAAGTTTTTGGTGCATTCCATATCCACTTTCTTCCCTTCTTGAGGATAACTTGATAAAGCAATTTATGTCACACAAAATAATAAATGCAATGATCAAACTACTACTACAAGTTCTCAATTTCTCCAAAAGGCATGATATAAATTAAGGACAACTTTACATACTCAGCACTGTTACTCCTAACTAAAGCTGTCACAGCAATGAATGGAGGCACCTAATAGAAATATGTTTGACTCAAAACGCACAAGATGGTAGCGAACAGTAATGCCCTCAGACACGTTTACAGTTTGCCTTTTGCTTACACAGGGTAATACCCACACAGTAGGGTCTTTGCTCTTCATGGCTTAAAGATCCTAAGGGGAAGAAGCGTTGGCCTGGGATGATTTTATCATGCTCTAGATAACTATTCTCCGAGTGACTCGGGGTTACCTCCATAGGCTGCCGCCTTCCTCCACCGAATGAAGGCGAGAATGGCCAGCACGACGATGACAGGGATAATTAGCAGAGTTGTAATGAGAATGAAGGAAACCCCGGCGCTGGCCTGGTGCACCAAATGCTGTTTTTCCTCCTTCTTGAGAGGCTCTGTTGATTGTGGGTTGTTTCTTAGTTTGGTTTCAATAATTGTTTCTGATTTAAAAAAAAAAAAAAAAAAGAATCAATAAGCAATCATACGAATCAAGCAACACAAAGCAAGGGTTGGAAGAAAAGAACATGCTAGGATACCTGAAGTCTTGAATAATAAGGAAACAAAAGACAAACATTTACAAGACAATTTTAATTCTTGTTGACGATATTCCCAAAATAAGACAGAGTATGAATCACATTACTTTCTAGAAAGGATGCTCTCTCCATTCCTCTAATGAGGAGCTATCATTTAGAATATGGGAAAATCCTTAAAAAAAACCTAATCCTTGCAAATAGGTACATGATTTATTATCTATTAAATATCTCCTTTTGATAATAATACTATTACAAGAAATTAAACCAAAAAATCCAGCATGCTATATTATCATGAAATAGAAAGCATTTATTGTTCTTTCAAATACACTTGTGACAAAATGACTAAACGTTCAATGAAACGTCCCATGAAAGATCTTTGGCTCTTGAATTCCCAGGAGTTTTCACAAACTGCATCCAGAGATTCCTGCCTGTTTAACTTTGGTACTCTAAGCGGTTTCAGAGATGGATAAGAAACTATTTGCAAACACCCATGTGGTACTACTGCAGTCTTCAGTATAACAGCAGAGGCGGCAGGCAGCTCGGTGGCTGCCGAGGGAAAGCTCGAACACATTCACCTAGGTCCAGGTTCATCATACCATTGATGCTGTAACACTGCTCTTCCGAGTGCTTCCAGAAGACTGATGCACCAATAGAGATGAAATAGAAGGCTAACAGTTTGGGCAATAAGAATTTCACTGTTTATACTGTCAGCCTATTCTACTCTGTGCTTGCATTTAGCAATTTGGATCTTTTCATATATCTCTCTGTGTCCAAAGACCTAATTCAATCCACAGAAGCTCTGAATTCAATCAAAGAAAACCAGTTAAGAACAATTTAACATTTTACAAAGGCCGCTCCATAGCCAGGTACTGCTGCTCTAAAAGGGAAATAAGCATTTCCTTCTTCCACCCAAAAGACTCCTGAGACAGAAGATTAATGGTTTAAAATAATTACTTTTCATCTCCCTGACTTATTATCTTACCCCTTTCAACCTCATCTATACATGCTTCTTATCTCCTTTGATTAAGTCCCAACACGTTTTTTGTTCTTTTTTCATTTTTCATGCAGATAAATTGGAGGGGAAAAAAAAAAAAAAAAAAAAAAAAAAAANATTTTTTGTTAAGCAATGTACCTGGCAAGCCTGAAAGACCATGCAGAGAGATGAACCAATTGCTGTTTTGAGTAAACTTGAGGGGAGGGAAGAAGGGAAGCGGCCCTGGGGAGTAACTATCGTGGTCACATTTCAGAGTTATTTCTGCATCTAAGGGAGCTGACACAGATACCAATCTGGACACAGCAGATGGTGATATGGAAACGATGCACTGGCCAAACTTGCGGTTTAGGGTCTGGGAAGCACTTGTCACCAATGGAAATGAAATGCTTGGATTGGCTGTAAAATAAGCATCTACTACCAGGTAACACTGCAAAAAGATGCCTTCTCTTGCCTCCTATGCTCTTTTTGTCTCTAGTAACTGCATAAAATGATGGTGAAAAAATGAAAAAGCTAGGCAGCATTTTCCCCTCCAACAGTTTTTAGCATGAGCAGAGTAAANTCTACTAGGTAACACTGTGACAAGACGCCTTCTCTTGCCTCCTATGCTCTTTTTATCCCCAGTAACTGCATAAAATGAGGGTGGCAAACAGAACAAGCTACTCAGCATTTTCCCCTCCAGAAGTTCTTAGCATGAGCACCTGCTTACATATTATCATAGCACAGTCACACACAGTCACAGGGTAAAACAGAGGGTCCCTTCACGTGCATTACATATCATACTAACCTTTCACTTCCTGCACCTCAATGCCAGCCTTTTTAACTGATCGATGTTCCATTTCTGTAAGACACAATTGCTCTTCAGGACAACTGACATTTTAAAAAACCGCTCAGTGACATTTCTCTGCTAGCTCCCTCCAACGTACCACACAACCCCACAGGAAATAGCTACGTTAGCACCTGAACATCACCAAGGAGAATCAATATAAAGCACTCAATAGCTCACAACCCCATTATAAATGAATTAATATTTCTCATGCTAGAGAGAACTTTTATGGGTGTGTGTGTGAAGTCCCTTAAAAATCATACTCTTAATTGTAATCAGAAATGTGATGGATTAAAGGCTAGATAAGGACTGCTTATCTTCNCAAATAAAGAAATATTTCTCATGCTAGAGATAGCTTTTATCGATATGTGTAAAAAGTCCCTTAAAAATCATACTTTTAATTGTAATCACAATTGATGAATTAAAGGCTAGCTGATAAGGACTGCTTAGCTACTGCAGTTTTATACTGCAATATATGCTACAGAAGAAATTAATACACAGGACTCTGTCTGACCTGAAAGTGGTAAGTGAATACAGTATTTTTTGTGTCCTCATATGTCTTTGAATAAAAGCCTAG
>VWPW01015243.1:5198-42379 GCA_013389825.1 Crypturellus undulatus
CCCGCATCCTCTCCCCAGCGGACGGGTTGACCCTGAGACTCGAAGATAACCGCGCAGCAGCCTTGAGACTCGGAGGAACAGCAGCTCGGCAGGTTTCCAGGCCCGGACAGCTTAGAGAAGAACAGCAGCCGGGCGGATTCACTGCTGCAGCGAGAAATCAGCGCTGGCGGAATTCCATCCCTGCCGGCGGCGAGTCTCGAGCCCTTTGTGCCCTTTCCACGCGCGGCATTGAGCCATGAAATTTATCAGCAACACTGTTGGTTCCAGACACAAATATTAACTGTAACTATTCAAATACAACTAGCAGGGAGGGACAGGAGACTTTTCAGAACATTGAATAACAAAAATTGTCTACCAACTGCAGACAGTAAAGAGAAAACTCCTGTTTTCTCTTTAGAGAAATCCTCCTGTGGCTGAGGATTGCACTGTGGGCTGGCCAAGCTCCCTGCCTGAGGACATCTTGACGGCCACCTCCTCAGGGATAGCTACTGCTCAGGCAAGTGATATACAACTGTCTCATTTATTTTCTGTTGCTGTAGTTGGACTGTTAATGCGCCCAGTCTTGACAGAGGACCCACAGTCTTACACGGCCTCCCAAAGCTCCGTATCCCTAATGATTCTGGGTAACGTGGACCATCTGGTCATATCTGGCCAGTAAAACTTGGAGATCAGCACTTGCTTTGTGTTTTATAGTTACACAACACCCACAGCACTTATTTTTCTCCCCAGGCTGGTAATACAAGTCAGGTCCCTGCTGTCAGCCCACACATGGATGAGAGGACACTCATTGATCCAAAGCATTCGCGAATGAAGCCAAGTCTCCAGCCCTGATGTATAATTCAGGGCACTGCTATAACAAACACGATACTAATGACACATGACTGATTAAGCGTAAAAAATTTCTTTTCCCTCTGCTAGATTATGTGTGCGGTCATGGTAAGGGCAAGAGGATGCAGTAGGTTTCCCTTCCTGAGAACCAAATGATTTGGGCTGAAAAGGCAGAAGTTCCCAGTGAGCACTCACTGTAGCCCCCCACTCCTGGCACGCTGACAGTGATATGTGATCCCCATGGGCTGTTCCTATCTGGAGAGCACCAAACACAAGCCCTGTGCTTACCTTTCACCCAGTATCCACACACTTTCATTTCTCCTGTGAGATACCCAAAAAAATGAGAGATTTGCTTTCTGCTTTTCTGCAGCAGGTCCTGGGCTCTGGGCTCCTTCTCTGTACACAGCTTTTCCTCACTAGGACGTTCAGCAGCAACAATTTCTCCAAGCTCCATCTCTTCAGGTTAAGGATGGAACTGTAAATCACAAAACCTGAGTGTTAGAAAACCTTTTTGGTTAGTTACGTAGGTTTCTCCTCTATTTTAGAGCTCCATAATGATGCTCTTCTTAACCAAGGAGGGGACAATCCACTGGCAAAGGGACATGCATGACCCTACCCGAGCCAGTGCCCCGCAGCCCATGGAGGCAGTGTGCCTGTGTAAAATGTTGCAGTTTGAAAGCCGTAGTGGTGGCGGGCGGGGGGGGGGAGGGAGGAGATATCAAATCAGTATCGGATTCACGAACAATCTGTGGACTGTAGGTCCGATCATCTTCCTAGGAGCAAATCAAGTTCCCAAATAGTGTGATCAACTAAAAGCTCGACTCTGGCAGTATCGGATTCACGAACAATCTGTGGGCGGTAGGTCCGATAATCTTCCCAGGAGCAAATCAAGTTCCCAAATAGTGTGATCAACTAAAAGCTCGACTCTGGCAGTATCGGATTCACAAACAGTCTGTCAACTGCAGGTCCGATCGCCCCCCCAAACAAGTAGTTGAGCTCACAAATAGCATAATTTATTCAAATGCAACATTTACAAAGCAGGTTTCAGATGTCAGTACAGGAAATCCTCTACTACAGCATGAGGTTGTTAGCTAGCTCTGATGTACAAATGTGCAATCATCACTCACCGCAGAAGATGGGAGAGGGCTCTCAGTCTCGAGTCTCCTCAGGCGGCGTCCCACCCCGAGAGGAGGAAAGGGAGATCAGCCCATCAACCCAGGAGTTACAATGGTTTCTTCCCCCTTCCAGTCTTTTCCTCCTGAGTTCACCTTTTATACTTTTCTTTACATTCAGGTGGAGCTTGAGTGACTATAGTCATACTTAATATTGTTATTGATTGGTGAAAAAGTTTCTCGCTTTCATTTAAAGGTACAGTCAATCGAAAATCCAGAGCGCATGCTCAGTGAGGAGTGGTCGTATCTCAGAGGCGCGTAACCTTTGGGATGGAAGGGGNTGGCATTATAATGAGCTTATAATGAGTAAAGTTCAAGCAAAGTTCACCCGAAAGGAGTGATTTGCCACCCTTGCTGGCTCAGCACCGGACATGTTATCGTCTATCTCCCGTTGGACAGCTACTGTGCGGCTGATCAGCGGCCCAGCACAGGGAGTGCAACAGAGTTTGGCCGCGGTGTCTTCACTCTGCTCCATCCTCCGTTACTCCTCTTTGCAGCTGCGAGGAGGGCAGGTTGTGCTGCCTAGGGACATGGAATTTGGCACAATAATTTGCTGCTACCACAGTTTGCTCTTGATGGTAAAAAGCAGATGTGAAGCAAGAAGTGATGGGAGGTCATAGACTTGTTGTGATATGCGACAGCACTGAGTCAGAATTCAGAGGAATACAGGCTCTGGCCTCTCCTCTGCTCTTTTCTCATGTCCTGCTGTCTTGCTGTCTTCTACTGTACCAGCAACTTGTGTCACGTCCCTCAGGAACCCTAGTTGAGCAGTAGCAAGGTTGTCCCTCAACATCAGTGACAGCAGACGTACCTGCCTGCTGGTCAGCATGCAGGGACCAGTGAGCTGTGTGGCAGATGTCTCACTCATAGCCCACCAGCAGCCCATCACAAGCTGCATCAAGGTGCAATGCCGCGGGACACCTATGAACAGGGTCCCCCTTCCCAACTGCAGCTTTGTGTCACAGCTCCTTGACATCAGTGGGTCACATCCAGACCCTCATCTGCATCAAGAGGTAGACACAAAGGTAGCAGTCTGTGGAAGAATTGTTTGAAAGCGGGAACTGAGAGAAAAAATAGGGCCTAACAGAAGTTTTGGTATTACAGCAGCTTGCTTGGGGTGATACACAGTTGCCCCTTCCAGGATGGTTGGTGTGTCAAATTCCATGTCCAGACGTGGCTCTGGACAGAGATGATCCAAATGGATTCATGGCTGCATGATTTTTAGTTAGCAGGTGAAAATCCAGGCAGGATCATGGGATTATTAAACTTCTAATTGCAGTTGCAGGGCTCTATTCATTAAAAAGCCCATTAGGGCATAAAACCTTAAGATATAATATACAGCATTGCACCCTGATGAGCTATGCAGAAGGTTATTTTTGTTCAAAGATGCTATTGCAACTGCCAGAGGGATCTGGTATCAGCTACTCTCTGGTTTTGCTGTGCATGTTTTGGAGCTGGGTGACTCCATGTTCAGGCATTGAGCAGAAGTGGACTGGGTTACAGAGCCTGATCTGAGTTTCATGGAATATGGGCACCATCTTCTGGTGGGAATCTGGTTTCCAGCAGCTCGGGCAGGCTGGTGGTGAGTGTAAAGCTGCCGGCAGCACGAAGAGAGATAGTCTGGCTGCAGGGAAGGAGCAACGTTGATGTAGTGCAAATATCTGCGCTTCTGGGTGCCCAAATAAGAGGGCTCTTGAGCATCGCTGGGGCGCTCCGTGCATGCACGCGGCAGCCCTGGGAATGCATCGTGTTCCCTGGGAATGCACCTCCTGTTCTCCAGTACTTTGGCTCTCTCTGCCGGCAGCTGGTCTCCAGTGCAGCAAAAGTCTTTGCAGTGACCTTGTGCACAAGCGCCAGCCTCGGGCAGGATGTGCTGGCAAGCAAGGGAATTAGGTGCAGCTGTAAAAAGTAAAGCAAACCTGTGCTCAGTTCAGAGACTTCTGTGTTTGTAATAAATAATGGATGTGGTTAGACAAGGAGCAGACACCACCAAATGTCCCTTTCTTTCTGCTGCTGCTATCTTCATCATAGAATCATAGAATGCTTAAGGTTGGAAGGGACCTCTAGAGGTCATCTAGTCCAACCCCCCCTGCACACGCAGGGCCACCTAGAGCACGTGGCACAGGACAGCATCCAAGCGGGTCTTGAAGATCTCCAGAGAAGGAGACTCCACAACCTCTCTGGGCAGCCTGTTCCAGTGCTCTGTCACCCTCACCGTCAAGAAGTTCTTCCTTAAGTTCCCGTGGAACTTTTTATGCTTCAATTTGTGGCCATTTCCTCTGGTTCTGTCAGTGACCACCAGTGAAAAGAGGCCAGCCCCATCTTCCTCATTGCCTTCCTTGAGGCACTTATAGACACAGATCAGGTCCCCTCTCAGCCTTCTCTTCTCCAGGCGGAACAAGCCCAGCTCCCTCAGCCTCTCCTCATAGGGCAGATGTTCCAGGCCCCTGATCATCCTTGTGGCCCTGCGCTGGACTCTCTCCAGCAGCTCCACATCCCTCTTGTACTGGGGGGCCCAGAACTGGACACAGTACTCCAGATGTGGCCTTACCAGGGCTGAGTAGAGGGGTAAGATCACCTCCCTCGACCTGCTGGAGATGCTCCTCTTAATGCACCCCAGGATGCCATTGGCCTTCTTGGCCACGAGGGCCAAGTGCTCCTGAGCAAGGCAGGATCCCAGTTTCTGCCCAGACCACAGGTTGGGACTTCTCATGGGATTGCTAGCCATCGGGACACATTCACAAAGAGAGGTAGTAATCCTTTTGTTGTGAACAATATTCAACACTAGTAGCACAGTGCAGCTGTAGTCAAAAGGGAGAATAAATCCTGAATGGTCGTGTCTGCCTTCATAGAGTCTGAACATCTTGCAGTCCTTCTAATCCTCGCTAGGAAAAAATACTGTTCTGCTTTGCAAAGCAGAAAGATCACTGCAAACCTTCTAAAGCTCAGATTTACAAGACTGCCTAATTCCCAGTGAAACTGAGGCATAGGTCCTTTATAATTTTAAAAATATTTCATTTTCTCACATAATTTAACTTTTAGGTGTACAGAGCAAAGTAGTCATGTGAGAGCCCTTTGCAGTCAATATAAAGGAAAGTTAGCACCTGTGGAGAGTGATTCATTGCTTTTTCTTTTTTCTTTTTTCTTTTTTTCTTTTTTCTTTTTTCTTTTTTCTTTTTTTTTCCTTTTTTTCCTTTTCATACCTATCATCTCAGGTATGAAGGAGGGGATGTCCCTCTCTTTCCACAGGCTATAGAGGGAACTTGTTTGCTGAGCTATTTTTAGGTGAGAGAAATTCCAGCCTAAGAGATTTTGCCAAGGTCAACCTTGAAGTTTATGGAAGAGGCATCTGGGGTACCAGGCTAGTGTTTTAAATCATTGAGCCATCTGCAACAGGCCTGTGGGCTGCATCAAACGGCACCAAAGCTCTGTAGTTAAGAAAAAAATATTGCTCTTTTCCTATGATTCCTGTTTGCTAACAGGAACAAAATCTCTGTGCAGAAGAGAGCAAACTAACCCACTCCAGACAGGGGAGCAACCTGGGGCAGAACGAGGAGAGACGACTGAAGAATTACCAAATTTTTATAGAGAGAAAACATACAAAAGAGCTGTGGGGGATGCTGAAGTGCCTAATGCTGCCTTGGTGGTGAACCATAGAGCCCTGCAGCAGAGAGGCTCAAGTGGTCGGACAGTCACAGAGGGTCCTTTGGGGCTCTGAAGGTCACAGTGATCTCTGCACAAGCCGGTCGATAAGCTTGTGCTCCTAGATACAGACTCCATACTCCAGAAATAACAGAGAAATAATTAGAGCTATTAGCCAATTAGGGCTGATGAGAACCTGAATCACTTATGGCACACCCAGGGCTGATGGGTTGGCCAATGCCAATGCAGTGCTGGGCCATGATGTCATTTTAATTCTTATGGAGGGAGGCCAGAGGGCAGGTTTCACCCATCTTCCTGCAGCAATCATCTGGCTTATTGTATGACCCCCACAAAAATAGCTATACAGCTGAGTGGGCCATGGACAGAGGGATGATGTGTGGCCAGAGTGGTGGTTGATGCATGAAGCTTAAAACAGCTTTCCCATCAGACAAGGTGTGCCTGGAGTTGTGACTTTAGACTCTCACTATCTATACTGTTTGTATAAGCAGCTTAGCCCTAACTAAGGTGTCTGAAGCCAAGCCTGAGCAATCGTTATTTCCTCCTTTCCTAGGACTGCCAGCCTGTGCTTTAACCTCCCTTGTCAGAGTGAAAATCCCCACCTTAAAATTACAAGATATTTAAACAAGTTCTGGGTTTTCGTGTTCATTTTCAGGATATGAGTCTTTTGTCATCGTGTTTGGTAGCTTTCCCATGTAATCACCCAGCCTAGAAACTTCAGTTTTTGTTTAATGAGTGTCCCATGGTATCACCTGACTCCAGGACATAGAGATTAAAAGAAATCATCAGGGGAGCTGGGAAGGCTGAAAGGATAGAGGTGATCAGAAAAAGTTTTGACTTCATGGGATGTGGCCTCATAGGGACTTGAAAAGAAACAGTTTGTAAAAGCATGTTGCTCTCAGAGCAGACCATAAAGAAATATAAATCTGTAAAGAAATACAGTGTACAGGTAGAGGGAAAAACTTTGGGATGGTGGCAGAATGCTTGGCTGAGTCGTAATGATTTTACTGAGCAAGACTCTATCAGGGATCAGCCAATGACACTGAAAATAAATGAACAAAGAAGTAGGGCATTTTGAAATACTCACCAAAGCTCAAGGTAATACAGTTACAGAAAGCTGGCAAAGAATGCTTAGCCAAAGACTTTTAAATATATTAAAAAAACCCACATCTACCCGAAAGAAACAAAATACCCAAATAAACTTGTTTCCTATCAATCACAGGCATTAAACAAACCCACGTTCCAAGGCACTTCTGTCATATCTGCATAAACACAACTACCACACAGTGGAGTTAGTTAGCAATCGGGGCAATTTAGCTTATGTATGTGGCTAAATATGACTCTTATTTCCTAATTTAGATACTTGACTCTTATGGTGTGGTCTTGGAGCCTTTCTGCATCTTCCTTTCCAATCTGTGTTCTGTACAGTGCAATACTATGCTTAGCTCCAAGGAGATATTTTTCTGTACTGCTTCTTTTGTCCCCTCCATTGCAGCAGTATTTCCCAATCTGATGAAGGGAGGCACAAGGTCTATTTGTTCGATTGTCTTGGTGAGATGGAGCACTGATACAGTTTATGTATGGATCGTACATATATATGTGTGTGTGACTATGGAGGAGGAGAGTTTGGCTTCCTGCTTTGCCACAGGTCTTCTAAATGATATTGGTGAAGCAGGATTCCTCTACAGTCAATGTAGAGAGATGGATATTGGGACAATTCACCCATATTTGTCTGTCATTCATTGTTCTCAAGGTGGGATAGATTTCCTCCCAGAAATCTGTCTCATTTCTTTGGCTATACAGAGAGACTTGGATGGGACTGGGTGTCTATATCGGAGCAACTTGCCCAGACTCCCACTTTGGTCCATGGAGAGCAGGTTAGTAGACAAGTCTAGAGCATGATTCCTCCCATCTCATCCCGTGTAGAGGAATCATGTCCTAAACTCTGTTGTATTTGTTGTCTATAGTGGGAAAAATAACCAGGATTGGACATTAGATGTGGACAGCTGCACTGCTAATACTAGGGAGAGGGGAGATGAATGCCAGCTAAGCAACTATCCCAAGATCATTCAGGAAATCTGTAGCTGACTGGGGAATCAAACAAGGGTAAGTTAGTGTTTGAACCAAGTGCCTAATATATAAAGAATTTTTAAAATGCTAATTGTTTTTTAATAATAAAAGTAGTCAGCCCAGGTAGATATTTTAAGACTCAAAAGTCCTGTTTTCCTGCATATGGTTTCAGTTATAAAACCAGAGGGGAAAACAAATAGAGAAAATATGAAATATAAACACCGTCACTTCTAAACAGAATGTTTTTCAAAGGTTTCCATGAGGTGTTGGCTGCTCTGCAAAGCAGACTGCAAAACAACTTTACAAGCCACATTTATTCTAAAAAGATCTCCACTTATTGAAGTATAATTCAAACTCTTGTTCTGCAGGCCAAGTTCCATAAATTAGACACTTGTCCAATAACACATACCTCTCTACTTGGCTTCTCTGTTTCTTTTTGGCTTTGTGTGTGTGTGCCTCACTCTCTTTTTTTTTCATCCTTTGGAAATGGAAACAAAAAAGATCTGCTTGTTTTAGTAAATTTAAGAAATAGACCAGTAAAAATAAAATAAAGAGAGGAAAAAGCAATCAGATCACTCTTTTAGTCCAGCTAACTCAAATGAGACTTTCGTTCCATTATTTTACATCTTCATGATACAGATTTAGCCTTAGCTTTGAATCAAGAGTGTGAAGTTGCATGATGTCTAACCTCTGGCTGGAAAAGTCCCCTGGCTCTACTAAGATGCCCTAGAAGTTGGGTGCTCAGAGGAAACAGCAAAACAACTTGGATGCAGAGAAGGGGTGTGGGACCTGTGCTCGGCCTTCAAAGAGAGTTCAATTTTCCTGTAATCAGACTTTTTTTAAAGGATTATGACCTTAGAGATGTGACTATAAGCAGGAGAGCTCTTGCCAGGCTCTTCTGGTGAGAGAAGAGATGGGCACTTTGCGCCTTAGCTGGAGAACTGTTAGGAGAGGTAAGAGATACTTTCAGAAGGCTACCTTGTCTGGAGTAGAGATGTGTCCATTGACATGCCAAATAAAAGCCCTACCACTAGTCTCTGGAGTGAGTGCTCTTGGGTTCAGTATGGTTTCCCATTCCCATCCTGTCTGTCCCACATCCTGTCTGTTGCTTTTTTTCCAGCTCAGTCTAGAACCTCACATTCAGAGTGTGTATAAATCTTGCAGGTTCTGTGTGTGCCACCTTCCTAAATAAAATATTTTTAATTGAACCAAGCAGCAAAAGCTCTCACTTAGACTCTCATCATTTCACTTCTCCTTTAGCTCATCAGTCTTTGTGGTCTTGAAGGTCATTCCTGCCTTGTTGTATACTGCCTTCTCAAAAGTCACTTTGATTGTGACCTGCTCTCTTTCCCTTCATGTTGACCATGAGCTGCTGTCTTCACTTTCAGAGCTAGTCTTCACGCTCTCTCTCATTTCACATCCACATTCATAATTCTGACTCCATTTGCCAGAAATATGCCTAAAAATCCTTTCCTATGATACAACGCTTTGATGTCCCTACACCAACTCCATGTGGTGTTCTCACTCCTGGAGCATGGAGGACTAGCTGAGGTTGCTACGGCCAAGGTGGTCTGTGATGTCTAATGCTTTACTTTAGACCAAGGCAAGTTCCACATAGTGCAAAGGGAAAATAGAGAAGGGGAAAAGCCTCAGGCCAAAATCACCTTCAGCAAGGAGCAGCCCACTAAAATACTAATGATGTCATAGGTGCACACTCAGAGACCTTGTCTATACTATAAGGAGTTGTTTGGTAGCTATAGCCGTAAATCCTCCCACTTGGATTTGGGACCTTGTACAAATTCTAGGGATTGGCAGAAGAACGTTATTTTGACGTGACTTAAACCTTTCAAATCTCTCTCCAACAGATCTAAGCCTGTAAACATTTTAAGTGCAATAACAATCACCCAGTGCCTGCTATTCCTGGGCCAAACCAACTAAATACTGGACTGTCTTTAACAGTGTATGGTAGACCACAGACTATAAAGCACTAGATGCTGTTCACAATGAATAAAAATGTCAGACCTTGGCCAATATTTGGTTAAGATTTGAAGGAAAGCATACTGTCTTTTAACAGGGTAAACATAAAGGCTCTCTATATGGTTCACATTGCTTGTTCTTTAGTAGAAAATTAATGGGGATTTTCTTTCTTAGATGATAGAAACAATTTATCATGTTTATCATGTTTCCCTGGTAACTACACCACCATGAACCTTCCTTGAAAACTCTGTTTTGATTCCTGCTATGTTAGTGAGTACCCGCCTGCTTTAGAGACGCTCAGGTGACAATTTTTAAGAAACTTCACAGGCTTAACACCAAACCTTTGAAGTCAACCAACAGCCCTGGAACTTACTGACTAGAGGAAAATGAAAAAGTAGGGCACCTTACAGGGATATAGCCGTACCGGAGCACCAGGTTTAATATCCAAACCCGCATAGTTGTCTTGCTGCTCATGAGCAAAACAAATGAGACCTGCACACCAGGAAGTGGCCTTAAGCCTTCCAAATGCAGCGGAAGGATTCCCATAACGTTAATGGCCTTCACATCAGGCCAGCAAGATGGAGCAAGTGGAGAGGAGCAAGAGCCGCAGATAATAATTTCAGAGCTGCCAAGTCTCCTGGCAGAAACTGGCCCCGCTCCATGGCCCCGAATCCCTTTTGTTGCAGCAGCTTAAGTCCGGAGTTTACTTCACAGAGTCTGGTTTTCATCTCAGGATTTATTCCTCTGTAGTTAATAGAATAACACCAATATAAGGGAGAGAAGGGTCATATTCATCACCCTCTGTGGAGCTGCTCTGAATTTGAGCTAATGTACATGAGAGCTCTTCTCAGCACTGCTAGCAGATGGGGTCTCGTTTACTGCAGGAATAAGTTGGGTTGCTGCAGGCTACTGGATCAGTGCACATTCCAGCTCAGTCCTACAGTACCTTCCACTGGTGGATTTATCTGCACACCACATCTAGGTGACAAAGGGGATCTATTTATAGCCAGACAAAGAGTTTGATGAAAAACTGGAATGCTATTTTGTGAAGAATTTAGAAATTTTGAGAGGTGCTTTGCTAAAGCAGAATGACCACCCCTCTCCCCTTTATAAAAGTCTCTAACCTGAAAACTTGAAAATTACTTTTTTTTCTCATTTCAGATCTTTCAAAATATTTTGTATTGCTTTAACCTTTTAAAAATGCAGTCTTAACATATCTGTAATGAAAAGTTATGAATAAAATGAAGTGCAATTTTTAAAATGGAAATCTGCATTGCCAAAAACTGAATAGCATTAGTGATTTTCAGGAGAAAATCAGTCTCCTGAGATTTCCTCATTTCTGTGGAGTTCTTTGTTTCGTGGCTACAAACTTTTTCCTCTTGTGTTTTGTTATTGTACTCTGGGAACTGTAATATCACATAACTGAAACATCATATGCCTCCTACCACCAGTAGACATCTTTGGCATATTTTTGGTGGTCAATGTGTTTGCATTTAAGCAGGACCCTCGAATCCCACACACTGTTGTGGCGAGGATCTAACAAGGTTGCAAACAAGTGAAACCTGAATAAATGATGTTTCTAATTAGAGACAGGCATTATTTATCAGAAATTCAAAAAGGTTTTAAAATTCAATTTGAATGTTATGAGAGTCAGATTAGAAATGCCCAAATTAGTTTAATCCTCATTCTAATATGAAGCACAGCATGTGGTCCAGGAACTCCGACGGCTGTGATGAAGCTATTAAATGGTGCATTTGTGGAGGGGCAAAAGAGATTTTCACCCTCCCAGCAGACACACCAGGAAGACCATTCACGGGGCAGATCAGAAGATATTTGCTGCCTGCCACTGAGCTTGCCCTGACGTGAGCCGGGGCATCGCGCTGTCTCGGTGACAGCCCTGCTACGTTGCCTCCTGCCTCCTTTAATGTCACCCTCGTCTTTATTTCTCTGATGGCTGCAGCACAGACACGTTTCCTGGTTTCTCAAGCCTGCCTGCCGCTGTGCTGCTCTTGCAGGGTTGACTGGCATGCTTGCTGCCCTGTGCACCTACGTCACATCAGTGGCGATGTGCAGCAGACCTCCCCTTGTCAGCACAAGCCATGAGCTGTTGAACCAAGCCAATGTTGGACAAGTGAGTGCATGTCAGATTTGTACCTTGGGAACTTGCTTGACTTGTTTCAACTTGATAAATTCCTCCACCGCGTACCTGTCACTCAGTGGATTGCCTCGTGCTGTGCAATGAGCAGACAGCAGCCCTGTCCCCTACCCCTTGGACTGTGAAAGTGGCTGACAGGTTACACTGCTGTCTGGGCATAAGGGGTTATGGCAGGCAGCCTCCTGGGTCTCTGCGAGTGGGGTGGAGACCGTGGCTCTGAGTGGGACTTTGCCAAATCAAAGGAAGATCAATTCTGAGTGGGAAAGCAGAAGAGAGCAGAGATGGAAAGCAGATGATTCTGAGCCTGTGTGATTCAATTTGGCAAGACAAAGGAGACATGCTTCATTAAAGTAGGATCTGTAGACCTAAATAGACATAGGTAACAGTCTCTCATACCTAGAGTCCTAGGTAGATGACCTTTTCTAGGTCACCTGCTCTGGACACCAGGATTAAGTATTCTTTGTGTGTTGGGTAGGCAAGGGGGAATGTTCCTGGCTCACTCTGAGGCCACCCTTCATTGTGTCAAGCGTAGTTTCAATTTCAGCCCTCCCCAGAAATATGGAGTGATGTTATCACTGGGTGCCAAGTCAGGTTTCTGGTGGCGTTCACCAAGAAATGATGAAATGAAGAAATTTTATGGCTTTGAGGGGTGGTATGTGTGTATACAGACACAGGAAGAGACATCCCTACATGAACATTTCTAGCTTGTTGTCAGAAAGATTGGAAATATTATTTTTATGGAAATCATTGTCATAAATATAGGTATAAATCCCTCCACCCCTTTTTTTTTTTCCTGCAGAAGAGAGTTTAAGTTAGAGAGAAATGGAAAAGCTGAGGCATTCCATCAGCACCAGAATCCACCTTTTGTTTCCTGGGGGCTTACTACCTGAGTTGTGAACTTTAAAACAGAGCCAGAGTTAGGATTTGTGAACTTTAAGGCTTCATATCCCAGTTTATTGATTTATCTTTTCACTCAGAGGGTGGTTTTTACGAGGCGACAGTTTGTCTTGGCTATGATGGGGCCTGGTGCCAGTGGATGTTCAGTCCATAGCTCATACTGGGACTGGGATTGGTGCCTATGATACAGTGGACAGGCAAGACTAGGATTTGTGCTGTCAACTACTCTAGCTAAAACACTGATGCTTGTGAGGAAAGTGATGGGAGAGCTGTAAGAATATTTTACCAGACCTACTTCTGTGTTTTGTTTGCAAGTATGAGTACTGTAAATAGTGCAGCCAAGGTTGGATACATGTTCAGGTTGGGCTTCCAGAGAAGGGTTGGAGAGCCAGGATTAGCTCAATGCTCGACTCATCCAGAGGAAAAGGAATGAGGGAGTGGGAGTTGGAGACAGGTTAGAGGTAGGGTCTGTGAAACAAGGATGCAGAGCCAAAGACATAGCCAATTCCTGCAATTCATATTTTGTTATGAAAGTGGAAAGAAGTGAAAATGTGGTGGTAGTAATGTCTCTGCATGATGTATTCCCAACTGCAGCCTATGTGAATAATTTGTTCCCCATTCACTCCTGCAGCTGAGCATGTGCTGACTTGAACAGCTCACCCTTGATGTGGGTACCCTGGTTTGTCTGAGGTTTGAGGAATGAAATTGGTTTGGAAAAACATGGAAGCAGCTCTTGGGCTTATATTTGAAATTTTAAAATTTGATCTCAACAGATATGTTCAGGATTATTGCATTTGTTTAATGCTATGTTCCTAGTATTTGGTTATCAGTGTGTGCCTTTTACTGTAGGAAGCTAGTGTTAGCATAGGGTTATGATTGTGAAAAAAATTGCTGCAGAATAAAGATTAGGGTTGAATTTTGTTGATCCTGTGGGGGAAGGTTATGTATTGTTCTCAGCTGATTTGGTTGTCTTAATCTAAATTTTTTGCATGATATATATTTCTAGCACAGGCTAGGCTTAGATTAGCTATGGCTTCTGTGAAATGGGTGATTACAGAGTTAAGGTTAATTTTCAATGTGTTACTCCTATGATGCAGAATATTGGTATCATTTTATTTGAATGCCTTAAGCTAAAGTTTTCCGTGATGCTTTATACCTTTTTCATTCCCTTTATTATTGTTCAAATTACTTTTAGGGGATTTGAAAGGAAGCACTGCAGATCCAAGCTTATTGCTGAACTTTGGCACCACTGTGAAAGAAAATACAGTTTTGTATCAACTTGTTTTACTCTCAGTGAATCTTCACACAGAAGAATCTGCCTTATCTATAGCCAAAGTTAGATTTAGGGTTAGTTCTAATGTAATACTCCAAATGCAACATTTTGTTCCAATGAAGGCTGATGTTGCGTGGAGGAAATGTCTAATTAGAGCCAGCTTATTTAAATGCCATATTCATAGCCTTGGGAGAGCATCTTCTGAGTCTTCTCCACAGCCAGTGCTTGGGTAATATAGGGTTTATGAGACTAAAGGTGCATAACGAGTTTTATAATATAAGTTTGCCAGTTGTACGGAAGCCAGTGCTAAGGTTGGGATTAGTTTGGAGGATCATGAAAAGTTGAATTGGAAAGCCAGAATTTTGGCTGACATTTGCCGGTTGGAAGAGAAAAACCAAGAGTTGCTTCCACTTGATTTGAATCCCTTCATCTGAGCACCTCATCAGGAGGCAAAGGCAGGGTTAGATTTGGGGTCAAGATGGATCCATGGGTCCTTGTTACAGACCAAAACGCCTTGCACGAAACTGCTCTGGAAGAGCAGTTCCTAGGACGAGCTGAAATGGGATGGTGGACAATGGAATGGAGGACACATGCTGTAAATAATGTAGCCCTACATGTCAGATATCTCTCCTCTGAGCCACAGATGATGTTTTCCACCTCTATAGTGCAAGCAAAATGCCATGGCTGAGCTCCCTGCCCTGGAATGTAGCTTTCTAGGCAGGATACCACGGGTTCCCATCACCACCCCCGTACCATGAAATGTTTGCACTTCTGCTTTTGTAGTTAGGGATGATGAAACAGAACTTACCTCCTGAGTTACCACAGAGCTCTTAATAATGATCCTAGAGCTTTTGAGATTCTTGGCTAAAACATTAACGGAAGTGTAAAAACATCACTTTTTGTTCTGTGCTATCAGAGAAGATAAGATTAAAGATCTTTGTCTCTTTCTCCCTCCTTCAGTATATAAAAGAATATTTTGGGGAGGAAGATACATTTCATTGAAAAAAAATAAAAAAGAAGTTTCAGGTCACTCCACATCTAGAAATAACAGCTGTATTTAGCAGAGTACTTTGTCAGAAGAAAATAAAACAGATCAAATGCAGGGAGGGAAAAATCAGAGAGTTACAGTTTTGATGTTTTTAAAGCCTAGTTTAGCTAAATTCAGCGATAATTTTTCAAAGGAGGAGAAATACTACAATAAAACATTTATTATGCTTGTGTGCTTGTTTTCATTCCTTTGAGAGAAATTAAACAGTTCCAGACAGATCTAATGCTAATTCTTTTTTTCTTAGTTTTTAAGTTTAAGCATTAAAATGAAAAAATCATTTGCACAGTTCTTATTATAGATTATACTAGAGAAAAACGTCATAAGATAGCTTTTTAGACAGCCTGACCCAGTACCATTGAAGAAAACATCATTTGGTTTAAATGGGCATTAGCAATGTCCTCAGTCAGTATGTGAATGATCAAAGCAAGCCAGACATTTGAGAAATGAAGAAGAGAAAAAAAAAAAAGAAAAAGATCTGAGTGTGAAAGACCCTAAAAGACATGTGTGAGAACTAACTCATTGGCATGGCTTGCTCTCAGACCCATTTGGTGGGGAATTGTTGAGGCCTGAGGCACAAAGAAAGATGTTTGGGCAGCAGAAGCCAACTTGGAGGTTGTAAAAAGTGATTTGTTTCTATTTCCTTGTATCAATTTGAAAAGTCAAGTCAGCTTTATGGCTCTGAAATAAACATAGTTGGGAGTTTATGTGAGTTCAGGATGGTGTAATCTGTGTGTTTTGGACATGCTAGGGGAAGGAGAAGAAACATTTGCAGCCAATTTACCAACATGTTCCTCATCCAACATATCAACAAGTTGGTTGAGGTAATGGGGGAGAGATAAGTGTTTTAAGTTGTAAATGCTTAAGAAGCTGAGAATCTGAAAAAGGGAATTAGTTTTGAAGTTCAACTGTCATTTGCAGCCAGATAGATGGGATGTGATTTGGCATTGCAGTTCTTGCCTTGTAACTACTTCAATGCACTAAAACTAATTGATGCAAATCATAATAATGATCATTCTGTGTGTCTTGCTTTTGGCTAATAACAAAGATCTTTGCGGGGTTGCACCCTTCATGCTACTATAGATGCCTCAGCCACATCACCAGAACTCAAGGGCAGTAAAACCTACAGGGTTTTATTACTACAGAGCTAATTTTGCTTCGTTCTCAATGTCTATTAAGTGTTCTCTCTGCAACATGAACCTTCTCTTGCCTCTGGGCTTCCTGATGGTGGTGGTTCTTCCATTGTCTTAAGTCCCCAGTCTGCTGTAGATACAGCTGTATCCTGAGCCTTGGAATGGCCTGTGAAGGGTCTGGTTTTCCATTTTACAGAAGGAGAAACTGAGACTTGGACTTGAGACACTTAAGGCTGGCATGTTTCCCCATGAAAAAGGCAAAACCTCTTTTTTAAAATAAAGAAATAAATCCTGGGCATCTATCCTGGCAACTCCGTTGTGGTGTCCCAGGATGTGTATCCTGCCTGGAGTCGTGTGGAGCCCCTTGGACCTCTGACCAAGAGCTCAGCTGATACTTGGCCATGATGAGCAGAGCCTTGGGTGAGGAGGAGACCCCTCAAAGCTCCGGCACTGGCTGGTGCTGCATAGGCAAGGGGGCAGCAGGTCCTCCCCTCCCTGCTTGCTCAGGAGAGGGCCCCGACATCATTTGCTACTGGTTATTGGTCTGGCAGCAAACTTTGGCCATAGGCTCAGTCCCGTCTGCAGGACTGCTCCTGTATTTCCAGGGTGTTACTGAATCGTGGCTAATAGCTGATGAAATTTGGAGAGGCCAGCTCAGATAAGTGTCCTGTAAAACCTCTCCTTTAAAAAACTTAAGTGAGGTTTAAATATCCAGGCAGTCTCATGCAGCAAACAGAGTTTCTGGGGTTTCAGTATGGCTGTTGGTAAAATGGGTTTCAGTCTTTATTATGCAATGAAAATACTTGAATCACCACTTGAACTAAATGAAATCTCACTGTGTGTGCATATAATTGTTTTTCTTACTACCTATGATTTGATTTGGGTTGGGTGAGGTTAGCAAAAGAGTTAAATTAATTCTCTTTGAAAGTTATGCATTATGAAGTAAGAGGTATAAAAGTTATATTGCACATGGCAAATGTCTCCAGGGTTTGGTTTATAGACTTGCTTATATTTTTATTTTAATGTTTATTACCTTCTCAGTGTCATTTTCAGTTTTGCATCTCCATGCTCATTACACTTTTATTTTCTCCTTTATAAAATCAATGGCTGCAAACCAGAGAATTTGGTTGAAATAAATAGATCCAAATATATCTATACATAAATTAAATATTGTGGCTATGAAAGGGACTTTTCCAAAGTCACTAAACTTAAACTGAGACCAATTAATAGCTGTCCTTTCATTTTTATGGACCATGGCCTGCAGCACATCCATCTGACTTGGCACATTTGAAATTATCCGGGTAATGGCTGAACTGCATTGAAAAATACATTAGAAAAATTAATGCTCATGGAAGGCAACAGATCAACAGCCTTATAAATCGAATCCTCATGAGCTAAATGCAAAACCCATGGCAGTCAATTATAACTCCTTCTCTTGACTTCAATGGGTTCTGAATGGGGGTCTTTAGCACTCTCCTATATACAGTCATTTCAGGGACTATGCAAATTTTAACCTATAATTACCCACTTTGGATTTCACCAGATGCAAGTTCTCATATTGTGAGATCTGTGGTTGGAAAGTGCTGTCCTAGAGCAAGAGAAATCGGAGTGCGGAGCAGCAACGAGTCCAAGTGATAAGAGCAGCAGTGGCAACATAGTCACTGCTCTGGCATTGGGGAAATGCTGTGCTGGATCAAGCACTTTGGATATTTATTATTGCTGCTATTAGAAAGAAGTTCACTGGCTAAGGAGGAAGAGGGAGTGAGAAGTGTTTATGAACAACTCTATAAATAGATAACTATTGTACTCAAGATCTCAGGGGGAATTTATACTTTTTACTACTGGAGAAAGCTCTGTCACTATTCTGACTAGATGGAAAGGCAGGGGAAATCTTCTGGTGACTGTTTCTTCATCTCACACCACTTAGATCCTCCTTTTCACTCATGAAAGTCTGCCCCAACTAAACACTGGTTTGAAATTTTCATTGCTTTGAACTATTGACAAGAAAAGGATGGTCGGGTTCCTTCTTCACACCAGAGGTGAATTGGGGCTGCATGACTTTGATTTGCAGCTTCAAGAATATTGTGAGATCATGAGTCCATTTATGCTGTTATTTTGACTTCTATTGTGGAGTCGTCTAAATGCTTCAAGAAGCAGGAGATCTGAAGCTCTTTCTTTAAGCATAGGAGTAGTCTTTTTCGAGAGTATGATGAGAAATGTCTGGACCAGAAGTAGCTTAGCTGTGATGTTACAAGCTAGATAGATTACCTCTCTGAGAGGGCAAAGAAGACAATAACTTTTGCTTTAGGGGATTTCTTCAGTGAACCAAGAATACGTCTGTTTGTTTGCAAAACTAGGAGCTTAGCTTGCCTATCTGCAATATAAGCGTGATTTTGGCTCATAAAATTAGCTGATAGTTTTCAGCCACGTTGCCTTTATTCTCCATTAAACTATTTTTTGTGCATAGTCTCCATTTTTAATAACATTTTCTTTATATCATTTTGTCAAACTGAAACATATCCCTGTGTATTTTTAGTTTGGGTGTAAAAATAAAAAAAAATCTCACTATGTACCTAGCTGTAGTCCTAGGTCATCAAGTTCATTTGTTGATTGTTACCAGGCAACCCATTTTATAATTCCATACCCAGACCCATCTTTGTTCATCCAAAAACCAACCATATTTCTTCCTCTGGTGTTTCTATGGAAAGACAGGTCTTGAAGTTCATTAAATTTGATGTTAATCTCTTGGTTCCAATTTTCTCTTCTTCCCTCTACCTGATGGTCTTTTCTAGGCTTAATGGGAGAATTGGATGGTGGTGGTGAGACTAATTGCCTTTGTAGAAACAAGTGAATGAAGTGAGCCCAGCAGTCTGAACAGGGAAAATGTAGCATTTGGTAACACTCAGGCTTCTGGTGTGTTGAGCTCGTGCCTGTTCAGCTGACCCTGTATTGTGCTCATGTTTTCCCATCTGTTTGCTTGCATCAATCTTTTGTCTCTTGTTTCATATTTCAGTCCAAAGCTATTTTGAAGCAGGGCCATCTTTCTGGGTTGAGTATGCACAGAATATATCCCAGTGGGATTTATGATTAAGGCTTCTATAAGGACCACAATATGAATGAAAAGAGTAATATGAATAAAACTAGAGAACATAATCAGGCTTACCATAGAACATCTAACACAGAGCCTATATCTAAAAATAGAACACCACAAGCAAGAGAGACATTTGAATTCATTCTTTTTTTTTTGGTCACTGGGGTTTGCAGGTGGACAGGGGAACTGTATTTCAACTAATTAGTATTTCTACTTTTTTGTGTAAATTTTCTAAATGGAATTTTTAGGAAATAGCTAACCCATTCCTGCTATTCCAATGCAGTGACACCCCCCCACAATGGAAACTGAGCAGAATGCCAATAACAACGTGCCCTTTCTGAGTTGTCTTGTTGGAGTTTTGCCCAAGGAAGCAGTAGATTTTAAGAATCTGACTTCTTTTGTTGTGGACAAAACATTTCATTGCATTTAAGCAATGAACACAGTGTTCCTTTTTAACAGTGCTATTGTTGTTGGAGAGGAAGAGGAGAGATCATAGAATCATAGAATCATAGAATGCCTAAGGTTGGAAGGGACCTCTAGAGGTCATCTAGTCCAACCCCCCTGCACACGCAGGGCCACCTAGAGCACGTGGCACGGGACTGCATCCAAGCTGGTCTTGAAGGAGAGAAGGAGACTCCACAACCTCTCTGGGCAGCCTGTGCCAGTGCTCTGTCACCCTCGCTGTCAAAAAATTTTTCCCTAAGTTCCTGTGGAACTTTTGGTGTTTCAGTTTGTGGCCATTACTTCTAGTTCTGTCAGTGACCACCAGTGAAAAGAGGCCGGCCCCATCCTCCTCATTGCCTCCCTTGAGGTACTTATAGACACTGATCAGGTCCCCTCTCAGCCTTCTCTTCTCCAGGCTGACCAGGCCCAGCTCCCTCAGCCTCTCCTCATAGGGCAGATGTTCCAGGCCCCTGATCATCCTTGTGGCCCTGCGCTGGACTCTCTCCAGCAGCTCCACATCCCTCTTGTACTGGGGGGCCCAGAACTGGACACAGTACTCCAGATGTGGCCTCACCAGGGCTGAGTAGAGGGGTAAGATCACCTCCCTCGACCTGCTGGAGACGCTCCTCTTAATCCACCCCAGGATCCCATTGACCTTCTTGGCCACGAGGGCACATAGCTGCCTCATGGTCAATCTTTCGTCCACCATGTTGATTGTGATCCAAAACACCATTCTTCTTAAACTCATCTGATTTGAAGTAATAAATAGCTGTGGCTCTTGGTAGTGAAAATCTATGGTGCCGTTGGCTATTTGTATCAAGCCTAGTGATAAAATCTTGGCCAAGTGGTGTTATTTGCACAGTGGTAGCACTTGGTGCTTTGACCATGAACCTGAACACTGGAAGATGCTGCCCAAATGCAGAAAATTCAAAATTTGAAATTCAGAAGAAAACCAATGCAGAGAAGACTGTAGGGAGCTGTTAAATCTTTATGATCTTCTACTTACATGAAATCGCTAGTCAAGTAAAGAGTAGGTTAATGTCAAGAAGAAACGTTCTGACTGGATGAGTAGCTAAGGATAAATGTGATTGTCTGGTGACCTGACCAGAGGTAACCTCATGTAGGAACATATCTAAGAGACGGAGGCTTTCCCATGGGAAGCGACTATGAAGAGCTGAGCTAAAGAAGATAGTGGATACTCCCTGATCTGAAGAAATGTAATCCTGGAAGGTCCTTGAACAGCAAGCATGAGAAAGTTGGGAGAGACGGAGTTGTAATTAAGCTTGTCAGTGTGAAAGAAGGACTTGTGCACAAACCAATGGTGTGAATGCATGACCAATATCCACAACCAACCAAGTGCAGTAGAAGATACATGGACAGTAGCATGTAGCCAATCGTAGTGTACGCGTATGTGTGGCTAAAGAGCTTGCGGAAGTGTACTCGATATATAGAGCGCTGTAACGGGGAAAAAAGCGATTTCTGCTTGACTCATATTGAAGCCTTCAGGAGTCGTGTTTGGCATCCCGCAACCTCATAGAGAGGATGAAACTACAGAAGAGAAGGATCTTACCAGCCACTTCACAGACAGGAAGCAGAAACAATAGGAACACTTATTTAGTGGAAAGTAGGATCCACGAAAAGACTTTGATCCAAGTACAAACTATGTAGAAATGGTGAGAGACCTGGGGCTTCAAAAGGATGGGGACCCCATCTGACCCAAATACATGCACGTTGGTCACATGTCACCCCATAGGACTTTTCTAGAGGTCTGTCCTGGTCAAAAGGATGGTTCACCCTAGCTAATGGCTGTACCCAGCAGGGGTCAGTTAAGAGTGGGAGGGCAGAAGGAGCCAAGGGCCTACCAGATTTGTCATTTTCTTTTCTCTCAAAGCAGAGAGACCTTCACAAATTGCTTGTTCATGGGATATCCAGTAAAATATTCCCAGAGCATCTTTTGCACGTAGCCTTTGAATAGCCTTCCGTGACAAAACACAGAGACCAGTAAATGCATGCGTCCTGTAGCTGCCACTTTATATATCAAATTAGTAAAGCCTAATAAGTCCCCCATTATTTTGTTGCACTATGGAGAATACAGGTGCTTTTCTGCATATCATTTTCTCACAACACAGTGGGAGTTGCACTTTAAACCTAAATGGTGTGCACTTAGTTATCAAATTTTTGCATGTTAATCCTCTCAAGATGTCTGTTAACATAAACCTCATTAATTAAGATTCCTTTAGCATCTGGGAATGTGTGATTCAGTGCTTTAAAGGAAGCTAAGACCACGGAGTATTGTATTATGAATCATAATATCAATGACATTTAAAAACATATGAAATAACTTGTCTGACCCTTTGACACGGGAGGCACATGATACAGAAGTATTCCACTCTGTAACCTCCAGTCAACAAAAAAGAAGGTATTATATCTGCTAAATCAATTTCTGCTTATGTTCTTAGACAATCACAGCTATAATAACACTTTGGCAGTTGTCTTGATCTCCATGTATTTTCCTAAGGAAAAAAAATGAGATTCTCACCCAAAATAAATGTCTAAAAAGACATATAAGTCAAATAATGCACAATAGACTTCCTTTTTAGTCAATGGAGACAAATGGACAGCTCCAGAAGGTAATTCATTTGATCACCACTGAAGAGAATCCACCTCTAACCCTTATGCAAACATCAATGTCACAAGTTCACATCCAAAACTTTATTTGTAAAAATATGAGTGAGTACTTAATGGACTTGTGGTTTTCCTTTGTCCTTCTTATTTTGAATGGGAAATAGAAAACCACCTATTATTTCCATTTTGGTAGATCTGGGACCAACTAATTTGTCAAAAATGTGCTGTTGTCCTGACACATTTCAGTCCTTATTTCCAGTCTAAACAGATCTGCTTTAAAAAACAACAACAACAACAAAAAAAACTGAATGGCCTAAGTTCTGGATATTTCTCTTGCAATCTGGGGTGGATGGGACCAGAATTTGATCAGAAAAATGGAGGGAAAAGGAAGCAAATTATCACTTTTTTTTTTTTCTCAAAAAAGTTGTAGTTAAGACTCATGTGGACAATCCTAGCCATGAATATACCACTCAAATCCTCCCATTTTATCATAAACCTCATGGGTTATTGCTGGTAATGTTTTGAGCAGAAGGGTTAATTAGCTATTGGACCAAACTACCACGGAAAAGAGGGGATTTCTCTTCAAATCTTCATCTCAAAACTGAGCATCAACATTACTACACTCAATGCAGCAGTTCCAGAATGAAATTTATGATCTGTATTATATGGGCTGAATGCTAAAATGTTCCTTCTGACCTGAACATATATGAATTTCAGTGACTCTAATGTACCTACAGATCCTGGAATAAATGGCCCAATTGGAAGTACATCTTATTTTATCCATCTCTCTTATGCAAAGGTAGAGAAGAAAACCTCATGCAGTTGCATAGCAAACTCAGGTACATGCACATACTATTAAACTTGTTGCAACTTTCAACCAAGTGGGTTCCTAGGCATAAATAAGCAAAGCCAGGCTAGTTTTACTAAAATCCATCCTTCTTTCACTCTGGCAGGCATGCAAGAGCCTAGGTCTCAAAGACCATTTTAACAACAGAACAGTTCTCCTTCAGTGACCACTCTTACTTTTTATTTTAATTATTTTTTATTTTAGGGAAAAAAGAAATCCAAGCCTAAACATATGATAGTTTTATTACGTGAAACCCAATAGGAAATGAAGTAAGAATATTGGCCTGCTTTTGGTTTGGTAGCAAATTAGCAAGGGCTTTTGCTTTCACATGGATGAGGGCAGGTATAAGAGTGCCCTAAGATTGGAGGCCTCCAAAAACTTCAGGACCTCTTTGGCGCTTTAATTCTAGGGAGGTTTAGTTTAGTTTAGTGAGTTGAGCAGTATGAAAGGTAGAGCAGACTTGGTGGCAACTGTATCCCTAAACTTTGATGCAGTTGGTTTAGAGAGGAGACGCAACAGATTGCAGCAACTCCTGGCACCCCTACAGGGTAGCTGCTCATGCATGCATGGGTGTGCGTGTGTTTTTGTTTGCACGCACACCTTATGAGCAAGCCAGCTAAATTCCATCTTCATGGACAGTTCAGTGGAAAGTTAGCTTGAAAATGCAGTGTATCATATTTCATGAATTTAATTGGGTTTTCATGTTTTTACAAAGTGCTTCAACCAGGCACTCACGACTGGAGGCTGCACAGCAGGGGACCTAAAACACTGCATCTGTGTTTTTCAACTCTTGCCAGAATCCATTGAATTTGATCTGGAATTACTATGCATCTTTGGAATGTACATTCACTTTTCTCTTGCCTTATCCAAATAAAAAAGGGAGGGAAAAAAAAAGAGTTCTATGAGAATTCCATATGGAAACACTAAACTAGCATTATAAAGGATTTCCTATAAACAAAATTACAATCGCAAATTTTGGACTCAGACCACATTTAAGAGAGTCCTTTGTCTCCCTGCTTTTAATATATTATTTTATCATCTGTGTTAACACACACATTTTTATTTTTTATAGATATGCATACACACACGCTCACGTATACACTCATACAAAAATGAATGTACATATTAGTTAGAGGTCCATTTGCCATCTCTCTCTCGCTCTCTCTGTTTTTTTTTTTTTTTTTTTAATTGCAGAACTCCTAACAAGAGCAAACTTTAATCGTTCTGTGCACTAAATCCCCTGAAAATAAATATCCAGGGCAACTGCAAAAGCCCTTAATTAGAAGCACATGTGTGGTGTTACAAATTTCTGGCTGAGGCGGCTGAGTTGTAATTTAATGTTATGATCTGCCATAAATATTATCCATAATGAACAGACTTCATGTTACACTTCTGTACGTCAGATAACTGCAATTATTTTGTCTGCTTTTCTTCAATCAGTAAACCTTAAGCGAAGTTTAAAATTAGAAAGGAAGAAAGAAAGAAGCAGTTTTCCTGCTAGGGAGTTGAATGTTTTTGTTCAGTTATTGGTTTTTTTTTTATTTGCTTTTCTTTGTTATAGTTTAAAAATGTTGTAAACAGATAATAACTTGGAGATGATAGAGGAGGAGGAATAATAAGGAATGGAGGCTAGTGAGATAACTGGTTGTTTTGAACAACTTTTTGATAGTAACTTCCTGGAATAAATGCTGGG
The DNA here is from genome assembly GCA_013389825.1 of Crypturellus undulatus. Lineage (NCBI taxonomy): Eukaryota > Metazoa > Chordata > Aves > Tinamiformes > Tinamidae > Crypturellus > Crypturellus undulatus. The sequence continues at coordinate 30,109 of VWPW01015243.1, forward strand.
TTTCCCAGAAAAGCCTCGCAACTCATTTCTACATGAAAAAAAAATCTATTTTTTTTTCTTTCTCTGTGTTCTACCTGACCAAGGGACAGTCGTCCATCATCCTGGAGGAAGTTGAGGACAGAGGAGAAAATTCCCTATGTTAATTTTAGGCACTGTTTGTAATTAGGTTTTGCAGCCTTGGCATATATTAATATATATGAGTGTGTGTGGAAGGAGGGGAGTAACAAACCAGACGGTAAATTTACAGTACAAATATACAGCTGTAAGGATTATGTACTGGTTTCCTAAATGTGTGTGAAATGATACAGAAATAGTGTGGGGCCATGGAACAACTCCACAGACTCACGACTCGTATAAAAAGGCAGCGTGGTTTTGGACGTCGACCAAGTGCAAAGGCTACGTGTTGTATTTTTTTCCCCTGCAGAGTACCCTGAGACCCCCCCCCCCGCTTCCCTGTACACACACTTATTATAAATGACAAGACTTATCTGATGCCTTTAACTTCAGGTATCTGAGCTTTTCCTTCGCTTTGCACACAGATGCAGTCACCTCATGTGCAGGGCATCCACCCTGGGCAGAATACCTTGTGTGTCCTCAGCCTATGCTCCCTCCAGCATCTCCTACATTTCCTCCTGCTCCAACACAGCTTTCAGTTGCAACCACTTTTATGCTGGGTCCAAAACAAACAAACAAACAAACAAACAAACAAACAAACAAACTACTGCAGGCATGAGTAAAAGTCTCCACGAAGGAGCCCTGGGTGTGGACATCTCCTTTCCTGGATGCAGCAGCCCCACGTAAAACATGACTCCTGCAGCTGCCTGCTGACACAGCTGTTCATGGTTGGAACGCGTTGAGCAAAGACATAATGGCTTCAAGCTGCGGGCACTGCAAGGCCAAATATAAAGTGGATAGACAACTGGGGACAATATACTCTGTGGGCATCACGGCCAGTGGCTATATGGCATCATGGCAGTCATCCCTGGAATGCTTATATTCAGCTCTTGTGGATGCTGTTGTAAAGCCTTGAGCTGGATCAGATAGATCACATAACCTCTGACAGATACAGCAAACTACAGGCTGGAGTCATTCCTCGTCTTAACTCTCCTCGGTCCAGCTGAGTTACATGGAGATGAATTTGACCCCTTCTTTTGCTCTTAAGATACTGCAGAGCAAAGAGCAAGTACTGGGCCGTAAACTTTCCAGGTGACAGGTTATCTTGAGGAAGATTTGCCAAGGTTCTCTATAAACTTGAGCTGTGCAGGAAAGAAGATGAAAGCTATAATCATGCGCATCTGATCCCATGACAGATATGCTGTTTTCACCACTGTGTTGGATGTCTTCAACCAACCTTCTGTTAAGGCCTTGGAAATAAAATACTTTTTTCCTCCCTCCCCTTCCAAATAGTTTCTGAAACCAGAAGTCTCAGAATGTGAAGTGGCTTCTGTCAAGGTATTTCTACCAGAAGTGATGGAAATACCCATTCCTCTGGAACAACCAGGATCATTTTGTAGTCTGAGAAGGTTCCAATAATGCCTGGAAACCTGGGGAGGTCTGAGTGCATCTCTGAATTTAATTAGCACTCGGATGCATTGCCAGCAACATTTTCAGGGGCACAGTCCAGTACTTTGGGCTATGTACCAAACTGACCTTAAACAAATATATCACAGAATCACAGAATGAGTAAGGTTGGAAGGGGCCTCTAGAGATCATCTAGTCCAACTCCCCTGCTCCAGCAGGGACACCCAGAGCACGGGGCACAGAGAAGGAGACTCCACAACCTCTCTGGGGAGTCTGTGCCAGGGCTCTTGTCATCCTCCCAGGAAAGAAGTTCTTCCTCACATGGAGGTGGAACTTCCTGTGCTTCAACTCGCACCCGTTACCCCTCGTCCTGTCACCAGCCACCACGGAGAAGAGCCTAGCCCCATCCTCCCTACATTCACCCCTCAGGTACTTGAACACGTTGATCAAATCTCCTCTCAGCCTTCTCTTCTCCAGGTTAAACAGGCCCAGCTCACTTTTAGTCTTTCCTCATACGATAGATGCTCCAGTCCCTTAATCATCCTCGTGGCTCTCCGCTGCACCCTCTCTAGAAGCTCCACGTCCCTCTTGTCCTGGGGAGCCCAGAACTGCACCCAATACTCCAGGTGCGGCCTCACCAGAGCTGAGCAAAGGGGCAGGATCCCCTCCCTCGACCTGCTGGCAACGCTCCTCTGGATGCAGCCAGGAGCCCATTAGTCTTCTTGGGCACGAGGGCACATTGCTGCCTCATGGTTAACCTGTTGGCAACCAGGACTCCCAAATCCCTCTCTGCGGAGCTGCTTTCCAGCAGGTCAACCCCTAATCTGTCCTGGTGCCTGGGGTTATTCCTGCCCAGGGAAAGGAAATGCACTGATAAGGCATGCTGATACTATGCACACTGGGAAGAATGAAAGGATCAACTTTTCAATGAGAACTCTTTAGGCAAACTCACATGCTTGAATGATTAAACCCAAGGATAAAAATATCTTTTAGAATGTGTAATTTTTTCCTTTCTTGCAATAACTTTAGTACAGGAAGGAGAAGAGGGAGGAAGAGAGAGAAATAAGCTTATATTCTTAACTTTCCTAACTCAAATTGCATTCCAGAACTATAAGATGTGGTAAAGACAGGTAAGCAGATTAATTTAGCAGACTTCCAGACTTCTGAGGCAGAAGAGGGGGGCAAGAACATTTTATTATTTCTGACATATGGAGCATGTAGTACTGACTGCAATATGGAATGGATGATCAAAGTCATGTTTTCAATGGATTCTAGGAACATTTTTAGCCTAAAAGTCATTAGTAAACTTCAATTTAGAATCTGAACCCTAAAACCTTAATTTGGACAAAGCACTTCTACTTGGGAGTAATAGTAACTCACTCACAGGTCAAAATTTAATATCATTCTTGAACCAGGCAGCTCAATGTCTTAGAGAAAACAACTAAAAAAATACTTAGAAAAATACCTTCAAGGGATGAGGATGAAACTGAGAACTAAGCACAGAAAAAATAAGAAGTAGGGCTTTAAAAGAAAATTGAAGCTTTGGAGAGTCTTCAGCTATTTTGATTTATATTTAAACATTTTAAAGATTGGAATTTTGATTAGCTGAGACACTCTCCAGTTCCCCTTCAGCTCTGATTTATGGGCAGGCTGAATCTAAGTGAAATGAAAGCTAAATGAGGTGTTCTTTAAAATTACCTTTGAACACTTAAAGAAGGTAAGGAAGAGGGCACCTTGACTGCTGCTGACATCAAGGGGAATGGGATATGAGGGTGGGTGTTTTAGGAACCTGAGTCTTTTGAGTATTGGAGAGGAGGAAGGAGCAGAAGGAACAGGATGTCAGGAGGTTTCTAATTGCTACATGTGATAGCACTAATACGTACATCATTTTCTTTTGACTAGGAAATACATTAAGCTATACTTGTTAGCACAAACAAGGCTGAGCATGGATTTTTAGATTTTTAAAGGAATTTAATTTTTTCTGGTTTCGTTTTGAAGGATTTTTTTTCTTAATGTCTTTCTGAGTAAGAAATCCCTATCTAGCTTTACTCAGGGGTTCATAAGTGATCGGCTTAGCCCACTCAAGGGAATTCTGATAGAAACACCATTCAGGAAGCTGCTAGACACTATTTTCAGGTGAAACTCTAAAGGGTGATTGCTGATGAATGACCCCCGCGGTCCATCTTAGACTAGCATCCTTTAATATATAGATGCATAACAAAGGTCTGTTCATTAGAGATATTCACCTCACTTGAGCACATTCTACCCAGTCCTCTTCTATTTTTACTCTTCAGATTGCCATTCTTTTTATTAGTGATGGCACACACTAACTCAGATATTAGCAGAACTCCACATGGCAACCAGCCCTGGCTAAAAATGCCTGTATACAGGCTAGGATTTAAGGCAGTACACAGTTCTACAAGTGGTCTCAATCCTGCTCTCCTCACAGCTGCAGGCTTAGGAACTGTCCCCCTTCACATGTTCTAGGGTAACTCCTGCTCTTGTTAATAGATTTAGTAGAGATGTCCATGGGCTATTCCTCATGGTGGGGTACCACCCCACCAGGCTTCTGATAGTTGGCTCATCCTCAGAAGAAAAATCTCAGGTGTCAGGGGAAATTTCGCATGGCAGTTGTTTCAAAATATGTCTCTTAAATGAAGTAAGGAATCTGGTATAAGTAGATGATCCTTGAGAGAGTGGTAGCTGCCAAAATCATGAGCTAGCTCATGATGTTTGTAGATTTTAATATCTTTCATATGGAATGTGCAAATTACTGTGTATTCCCATCCCACATTCTTGCTGAGTTTGAAGACATGCATACAAATGATTACTGACTGGCTCAAAAACTTCCTTTTAGTTATTCTGAAATTGCTTCTTGACAGCCTTTATCATGGCAGAAGGAACTTATTGAAGTATTACGAGTGCAAAGGATTAAGCCTCACTCTGTGGGATTGTTTAAGTTTTCTTAATTAGTTAAATGACTGTAGGGCATCTTGGACCAGATTCAACTTCATAGCTTGGACACGGATCTCATTTAACCTCTATTCTTGGTGTTGTTCTTGACTGATAGCTCAATGATGGGAATCCAGAATTTCTTAGTATAGACATCTCTTCCTATATAGGTGCCATCTCATACTGCAGCTGTGCACTCCACATTCCAGTGTTTGTGTTTTTCTCACCGGGAATAGTTTCCTGCCAGTGGAGAGTACATGAGTCAGGGCTAACCTTACTACTTCTCCAAGATGATGTTGCAACGGCTTCCATATCAGTCCTGACACAGTCCGAGGTGTCATGCAGTCATTATTCCAGCAAGATAGACTCAACCTTATCAACATGACTAGCTTGCATGCATGCAGCGCTCCCCTGGGACATGCACATCGATGAATAGTGACCTACTTGCCTACTTAATGGTATCTCTTTCAGTTTTTTGCAGAACTTTTGTTCCAGATGCATGCAACAATTTTGCTGATAATAATGTGGTTGTTCTCAGACAATTTAAGAGAATTACTGTGGGCTAGTTGCTATTTTTGTAAGTGCTGGCATCAAGTTATAACCTAAGTGTTGCCTCTGGAATTAGCTAGGTCCCACAGATTTTCTCGTTTCTTTCTGAGACATTTGACTTCTCTTGTCTCCCTAATTGCTTTCTCATGTCAAATTAGTGTTGAGCTGTAGCCTTTCTGACACATAGCAGTCTGTCACGCCACAAACTGTAATATCATGTATTGTTTCATCGTGAAACCAGCTGGAGGAGTGACAGTTTTGAAGGGGTACTACATGGGGACAGGACCTTTGTGCTCCCCTTCTGCTCTGTTCCCGGAAGGCAACAATCTGCTGGTTGGGCTTGCTCCCCCCAGGGTACTGCTAGCGCTTTCCTACACCCCCAGTCTTGGTGGAGAGGGACAATGTTGATGTAACCTCAATGTTCCCTCTAACCAGAGAGGTTGTTTTATTCCCTAAGGAATCTCCTGGGGTTGTGCAAGGGCTGTGAGCTGATGTGCTAACATTTCCCAGTCCATGCGTAATCAATCTAACAGTCCCAACAGCCCTTCTGGCAAGTGGACCCTAGGCCATCTTGTCTGCCCAAATGTGACCAGTGACTAAACTGAAGAAAAAGACTGGGTAGAAGCAAAGGCACACAATATCCATCCACAAGGGAGGAAGATGCAAAATTAGGTGGCTCTGAAGTGCCCTCTTTCCTTGTCTATCACCAATTATCATGCACATAGGTTATGTGGATTTCTCACTTCTAAAAAAACATTGGGTTGTATTTTTATTTGCAAGGAGAGGCTAAGACAATAACTTGACATCCCCAGTTTTTGCCTGGAGTACAGTCTTGAGACCATAAATACTCCTGCAGGATAAATGGGAGAAAAAGTAATATCTAGAAATGGTTCGGAAGCAATTCAGAGGTTTTTAAGAAGCAAAGTTGTGCACTTCTTTCTTTCTCCCTTAGGTCCACAACCAGACCTATCTAGCTGCAGTCATTCTCACTTAGCTAAGCCCCATTCAGCAAAGAGTTTAACCTCTTTGTGTTTAAATCCATCGGTGATCACCAAAGCAGAGAAGTAAGTGCTCCAAGTTAAATGTATGCTGAAATCCTTCTCCTAGGAGCTTGTTTTTCTAAACTGAAACTCTTCTTCTAAGTTCTTGCCAAAATTGATCAGATACCAGAGGGTTTGGGCCCATTTGTGGCTCAGAGTGCTATCACAGTTTAAATGTGTACAGCAACAACAAATAATAATAAAAATAAATGATAATAAAATAAATAATAATAAAAATAATAAAAGCACTCCCAAGGGCACTTCACCTTCCCTTCTTCCTCATATACAAAAGAGGCAATTTCTTTATCATTCCTGTAATTTCAGGTGCTTCTGCAGTGCAAGGTCAAGCCAGGGGAAGAGGAGCTTTCCGCCATGCATCCGTGTGTGCACACATGTGTGTCTGCTTGCGGCGCCTGGATGTCATTACCTGGTGGACAGGCTGCAGAGAGGTCCATGTCCGGGCGCCAGGAAAGATGCACAGCTAGAAGGAATTAGTCTCCCCATGCCTGGGTGCATTTACTTGAGGGTCTTGTCACAAATGTGCCCTTGGGGGAGATGTTTGCCATGCTAAAACCCAGGTCCTTTGCCCGTCCCCTTAGAAGCTCCATTAACTGGGCAAATTATTTGTTACACGGGCTTATTTTAGGTGCTCAGAGGTACCTAAGAGTATGCAAGCCTGGATTTGGTCCACCAGGAGAATAGACACAGGAATAAGGATGGAAGATATGAGTTGGCATAATTTTGCCCCAAATCCAGACCTTCCCTTTGCAACTGGATTATTGTGTAGCGTTTGGCTAACTGTGTACATGATGTTGTCTGGATTTGTCCTGTAGGCATATAAACAGGGCTCCTAAATTAAGATGGCAGCTTTTGATACTCTATAATTCACAAACTGCTACTTCTAGTGGGGAAATTGGGTGATACAGGATGTGAATTAGGACTGAGGGTGACCCTCTGTCCCCTCAGAGTAGGCAAATTGCATCAATCCCAAGCACTTGAGTAACCTGAAGTTCACTGAAGTGGAACTGAACCATGGAGGTCTTCATTTCACCAGTTGAAGAATATGGGTAGCAAGAAGGACTCATCTCCCAACGCACAAGGTGCAGCGTGGGCCCCCATAAAGTAACCTTGAACCTGCAAAGTGTTGAGCATTGATGTTGCTGTCAGGAGGGGGGTATTGCCTGCGCTAAAGCTTGACGTGTTTCTTTTCCAACAGCCCATGGCTGTTCACTGTGACTCCTGAGTCCTTTGAGCTCCTTAATTTTATTTACTGTTTCTAATTATGTCTTCCTTGACCCTGTATGCATTTTATTTTTATTTATTGCTTAGGATATATTTGGTCAAAGGGAGAAAAGTATCTCAGTAATTTACAGTCATCATTAATTTCATGACCATGTTAATTTAGGAGAGTTTACACCTTCTATTTGGGAAGGCAAAGTATTTGATGGAATAAATAATCTTCTCCTTAAGTGCTTGTCAGGCTGTAATTTTCAGTGAAATCTTTCTCTTTTAATGTAAAATTAAGCTATGGGACTCACCACCACAGGACAAAAAAGAGGAGACTGTGCACATGTGTGAGAGACTTAATTAAGTCTTAATTAAGACTTAATAAGCATGTAGGCAAATATGTTCACTTACACATGTGTAAAGACCCTCATTTAGGAGATGAAGAGCAAGAATGCATATGGCACAGAGCATTGGCTATGGAAAAGAAAGGTATCTGAGAAAAAAATATTGATATTGTTCAAGTATCAGATTTTTCCTTAGGGAAAAAATAAATTTTATTTTCTATTTTTGTTGTTTTGAACTGAAACATGTCGATTTGTGGACCAAACCCAAAATTTCAAGGAATGATCTTGTATCAAACCATACTTGACAAAGGTGCCATGGCGTTTCGCGGAAGCTGTGTTTTGAATATTCATTATCTCCTGTAGGCAAAACTTCTCCCTCCAGGTTTGCGGTATAGTGTCGGATTCTTTTGGATCTTGGTTACAGGGGGGCGGTTGCCTCAGTTTTGCCGCCTCCCGTTGCCGTTTCCCGTCTGCATCCCTTCTTCAGGGCACTCTTTTGCCAGGTGTCCGCTTTTTCCACAGGCCCAGCATGGCCCCTTAATACTTTGCTTCTTGGGGCACATTGCTTTAAAGTGCCCAGTTCCGCCGCACAGGTGACATCGTGGCGCGGTCATCATCACTGCAGCAGCAGGAGGTTGCTTCGTCGCTGCTTCTTGCATCAGTACTGTTTGGAGGAGAGTGGCTACGGGGGTGTTAACAGGCACATTCTTCAGTATGTCTCGGATTAAGGGGTTGCATTGCTGTCGAATGCATTCTATGAGCACAGGCTCTCTCGCAGCAGCGGGCAGGCGGGACGCTTCAATGGCTTTCTGTAATCTTGAGCAGAAGTCCATGAAGGGCTCTCCTAACCCTTGCGTGATCTGTGTCCAAGGATCCGCCCTTCTGTCATATTGCGCTGTCTCACAGTATGCCTTTCGAGATTGCTCAGTTACTGCCTGCAACTCCCTTCCTCTCAAGTTAGCAGCCTGCATTATTGCCATAGGCATGGTGGGATCAGTCCCCGTTAATCTTTGCAATGTGCTCGCCCTCAGCAGATGCTGAGGATCTGCGGCCAACGCTTGCACTAGTTGTCGGCAGGCTGACCTAAAGGCCTGCTTCGACAATATGTACAAGGGTGCTGCTAATACAGTTTTCACTAGCTTTTTTGCATCCTCTGGGGTAAGTGTGCTAGTATGAATTGTATCTAGTAACATGATCACTGTCTCATCCAATAATCCTTTCTCTTTGATCTCTTTATATAAATTTTGCACCAACTTGGTATCTAAGGGTGTCCATTCCCGGCCTCCTCCTTGGGCAATCCTTACTGGATACGCTGCTGGGGTACTCTGCAGCTTTAATCCACTAAGGACGCATTCCTTGGCTATTAAATTCCAATCAGGCACCGGGATGGATACGGGCTCTCTTCCTCCTGCCACCGCTAGCAGTCCTTTCTGCTGCCTCACTTCCTCAGATAGCTCTTGCATCATTTCCGCCATTTGCTTTAATAGTACTTCCTGTTTGCTTTTGTCTTCTTTAGTATGCTGTCCCTCAAGATTGTCCCGCCTCCGACTTCCTTTTCTCCTCCCTTCTACTGACTCCTCCTCCTCTTCAGTCTGCTCTTGCACTTCTGCCTCGTTCTCACTTTCTGAGTCACTCTCCTCTAGTACGGGTGGCAGATACCTCCAGCCCATGTTCCTGGTTAAGTGCCCTTTTTTTCCTCTCTCTCCGCACCTGTGGTAGCTCCTCCTCTTCTACTCTCGGCAGAATCGCTCCCGGTAATAGGTCTAACAATATCTCTTGCCGCTCCGCTTCCGTTAACCACCCTTTTTTCTTTTCTTTCCGCGCCCGCGATAGCCTCTCCTTCTCCTCTAACAATGTCTCATGCTGCTCCGCTTCCTCATCCACCGGAGCTCCGCCCCCCCCTCCTGCTCTCTGTTCTGCCAGTTGCTTTAGTTCCTCCCATGGGTATGCGGGCGGGTGCTCCTCCTGTTTTTCTATGGGGTACGCTGAAGGTACCCCCACCTTCTCGGCCCTGCGACTCTTTTCTTTTTCCACCAGACCATCCTTCGTTTCGCCAGTCTCCACGCTCTCCTCCTCTGGCTTATCCCTCGCTGGGTGGCCTCCCAGCTGTATGATCTCCTCCCACGTCTGCTCTACCTTACCCCCCAGGTACTGGCACGCAACTCTCCACGCTTCACTACCTTCCTTTGCCTCCCTCAATAACTTTAGAATCTTCCCCAATCTTATGAGTTCTTTCGGTTTTCCTCCCATCGCTCTTTCAACTAGCGATCTTTGCATTTCCGGCCATGCCGCCGGGTCAAATATTTGCCCAGGAGAGGTTATAACGCCTTCCTTCAGCAGTCTCTCAATACACTCTCGGGCCTCCTTTGTCCTGATACAGGCCTCGAATTCCTTGCCCAGAGCCTTCAATACCTTCACCGCGGCATCCATGCTGACCAGCAGCTCCTCCCTCTTCTACCGGTGATCACAGTATCACATCGGGGTCACCAGTTGTCGGATTCGTATCGACCCGTGGTTCTAGAGGGAATACTGAGGCCATCCACCTCAGGGTCAAGAAGCACTGACACCTATGAGATGATATGCCAAATGATGTTTATTGAAATACGCTGCTGGTTTTTATGTCTTCTGCCCAGGTGGAAGTTGTCTTATGCACCAATCAGGTTCCGGATATCACTTTTTGCCCTAATATGGTTAAACCCTTGCCCTTTCCGTGACATTGCGAGATCTTCCATCCGCTATTCCTTATCTCTGCTTCTGTCACATGCAACAGGTCTTGTTAACAATACGGCTACAACCCCCACAGTATAGTTGCTTTTTCTTCTTCACATCTATCTCAAATTCAAAGAAGTGTTGAAAAATTCCTGCTGCAAGCCAACCGTCTGGAGGCCTATGTGTAATTGTATTCCTGCTTCCAGCAGAGAGAAATCTGTGTAGTGCTAGGAATGGTGTGTTGATGTTGAGTTTATACCTTGTCACAAGCTCAGTATGTATTTATTGGAAAATGCATTTAGTTCCTCTGTGCTTTTCTTTCCATCTGAGAAGTGGGAAAATTAACTCTGGATGGAAGTTTCTTTCCTGCATAATTTCTTTAAGCTCACTTAACCAAACAAAATGCCAAAAACCACTTACATAAAATAACTGCTTTCCTTTCAGGGTGTCTGTGCAGATCAGTGCAAAGTGTCAGGTCACCATCATTATTAGATGGTGGAGATGAATGAGAGCATGTTGGGTGAAGTGAGAAAGCTCTTTGAAGCCAAAGCAGAGCACATGCACCAGACCCTGGCGCTCCACTTGTACACCTCAGTGCTGTCCTGCTTACAGGTGGAGTCTTACATCTGCAGGTGGAGGCTGCAGGCATCCGCAGGCTGCTCCACAGCTGCTCCCTACTGAGATCCGTGGCTCTTCAGCAGCAAGAACAAGGTGTGTTGCTCACCTGGACTGCTGCCCGTGCTGACAGGGTGCTGAATGCCTTGTGTACTTCAAGTTTTGGGCTTCTTTGGTGGGATTTATATATTGAGTGTTTCTCCTCTGATACCCATTGATTTTACGTAGTGATCAGTGAAACTCTTGCTGAAAAGCAGTAGTTCTCTTACCCTAGTCTCCTGTAGAGTGGAAGTTGAATGCAGGAGTGTCACTTTCTGCCTAGGCTGTCTACAGCCCCTGGTCACATTGGGTGGGATGGGACACCCCAAATCCAGGCAACATACAATACAATCCCTTTTCCAGATTGATTATAGGCTATTTTAAACCTATTTGGGGGGAGTTTTGCTGCTTTATGCCTCTGGGAAGGCTGCTTGAAATCTCACAGCTTTAATTCTTAGATACCTTTTTTGCTTTTCATCTGAAGCACATCCACAATTTGGGCTTGTGGCAGTATCATCTCTTAGCTAAAATATCCTCCCCACTGTCTATTTATTCTTCCTGGTCCTCCCCCACCCTCAGTTGTTTTTATGTATGGTAAATAGACTGGTTCTTGCAAAGGTCATGTTGAAGGGAGGCCTTTTATGAGAGTAGCTGTGGTGTATATATGTACATTTTCTTTGTAATTGCTTAATTATAAGATTAAATAAAACAATTAAGTCACCTTCTTTGTCAGTTCTAGAGAGTCGTTGTGTTGAAATATCTCGGTAACAATAGATACACAGAGAGGATATTTTCTGTCTCATCTCCAAACCGCTGCTTATGCTACTACTGTGAGAGTTGCTCATCAAAGCTGCTCGATTCTGTTTTAAACTTACAGTTTCAAAGCAATCAGAAAATCTTTCTTCAGACTTGAGTCACTTGAAAGAATGTGTCAGTGTCCTGTTCAGTTTCACTCGCAGAGTTATCAAAGACCCTCAGTTTCAAAGTGACCTTCTCGCCTGGCTGTGGAGACTGGTGAGGGAGCGAGTGTGTGCTTGAGCACCTGAGATCAGCTTGGAAAGTTACTGTTTGTCCCATGTGCAGTCAGGTCCTGGATTATATTTTTTCTTCTAATTGGGGAACATAATCTGTTGCTGAATCTTTGAATTCCCTTGTCTGATAAAGTCAGTGGAGATGAACAGTCCTAATGATGCCTGGTGTATGAGTGGACCTGAGTGTTTTAATGGATACTGAGCATTACTGTTCTTTTGGGAGAATGAGTCTTCAGATTTGGGA
>VWPW01015244.1:2039-21319 GCA_013389825.1 Crypturellus undulatus
GCCGCCTGCACCGCCCGCCGCCTCCCCGGCCGCCGCGCCGCCGCAGAGACGCGGCATCATAGCACGGCTCTTCGGGACGGCACCTGCAGCAGAGCCCGCTCCTCCCCAGCCAGGTGAGTGCCCGGCTGAGGTGTGCGGCCGGGAGGACACCCGCGGGGGTTTCTCTCTCATCCTCTTTCTTTCCCTGCAAGAGGTTGAGCCAACAGGGCCGTTCTGTGCATTCAGCACATGGCCACAAGAACCGTGTTGTCACTCTGGTCTTTAGTCCTGGTCGGAGATTTGATTCTTCTCTATGCCGGACTGGTGATGCTGCCCTTTGGCCAGTGACTGAACACCACCTTATGCCACGTGCTCTAGGTGTCCCTGCCTGAGCAGGGGGTTGGACTAGGAGATCTCTAGAGGTCCCTTCCAATCTCAGCCATTCTGTGGCTGTATCCAGCTAGAGGGTGCTTCAGGAGGAATGTCTTGAGCACCCAAGGGATGGCAATAAAATATCTGTCAGCTCCTTACTGCAACTACCTGTGTCTCTTGCATAGCAATAAAAATTGTGAGAGAAGCTGTGCAAGGCACTGTCTTTGCAAAATCTGGCAGCTCCAAAGGGCTCCTGGGTATTACCATGGAAAAGCAGAGTGTTGATTGTAAAGGTTGCGAGCCCAGAAGTGCCCAGAAGCACATGCAGGACTGCGCCAGCGCTGCGTGTGGATCCCCTCTGGGAAGATGCTCTCCCTCAGAGTTACTCTGAGAAGGAGAGCAGCCCACGCCGGCTTCCATAACACTAGTAAACAACGGAGCAGAGTAGTGCAGCGTTTGCTCCAAACCGCTGCTGGAGGGAGCTGCGGGGAGGAGGCACCATCAGCTTTGTTGCATTCATTTTTCCTGATCTGGACCTTAATTTGCCTGTCACGTTCACTTTGCTTGCAAAGCTGACTGGAGCTGCAGCACTGGCACTACCTTGAAGTCATTAGCATGACACGGTTTGAATCACCCTTTGGAAATACCTTCTCCTTCAAGCTGTCAATCCCTAGAGCTCGCAGTACTCTCCAGACACCCACAGAAAGAAAGGAGGAGGTGCTGCGAAAACACTCTGCAGTTTCAGATGTTGAAATCTCTCAATTTGAGATCTGTACACAATGTTCTGCCTCCCGAGTCTGTTACCAGGTATAACACAATACCCCAATTTCTGTTTGTTTGCACCTCCTCTTACCCAGATACAAACAAACAAAAACTGAGAGAGGAGAAACTGTTGGAAATCCTGTGTCAACAAAAATCTTTGTCTTCTGCAGTCAAGATGGGTCATATGCACCAAGCAAACCTGCAGGTTGGGTGCAGGGTGCTTTCCAGCTGCTGTTGGAAAAGACAAGTTGCCGCCACCAGCATTACAACCCTTTATTTTTTTTATTTGTCTTAGCTTGTTTGAGGTTTATGGCCTGCAACCATGGATCTTGAGGGCTCTTTTTTTGGAGGGTGGCAAAAGGTGGCTAGAAGACCCTAATCTGTCATCGTTAGGTTTAAATGCTGCATACAAAAGGTCTGCACCTCTGCTGGAACTGGACTAGACGTCTGCTAACTGGAAAATAGTTGGAAGTCACTATTGCAAATTAAAACTCCGTGTTTGCTGTGAGGGCAGAATGTGTATGTGATGTCTTGCAGTAGCAGTTCTCCTGGCTGTGTTTTCCTTGCACCAAAGCTACACACTGACTTTGATAATCATGTTACTCATGTGCAGAAGTTCAGTGCAAGCTGTGCTAGTAGGACAGAATCTAGATTCCTACAGAAAACTTGGTCACTCCTAAAGGAAAAGAGCGTAAGCATGAAATGCAATCCAGGCAGAAAAAAATGTTGGATGGTAGAAATTCTGAAAAGAATAATCTCCTTAGGCTTCTTTGTTTTGCTAATTTCATAAATTTTCATCCTGATACCTTGAAGGTGGGTAAAGGTTGCTCTGCAATAAGCTGCATTGAAGCAATTCTTTAACTGCAGTCACTCTTCAGCTCGTAGTTATGCAGGACATCTAAAAGCAGAGCATCAACAGTTCTGCCTTTGACAATTATGTTTTGTAAGGCTAGAGGAGGCGAGTGGGTGAACTGAAGAGCCTGCAAAAGGTAAGAAGGTACCGTGGGGGCAGGAGTGCTGCACCCAGCCAGCCCACGGGTAAAAGCGAGTTGTGGTGTAGCTAGCGGATCCGCTTTATGATGAGTGCTGCCATCTGGGCAGAGTTCTCAGGCCTGTGTAAGAGCAGGGTTCAGCATGGTCTGTTGTAAACCACACTGGCTGTACATGTTACCAGAATACCTTCTTCCAAGTCCCTGGAATGATTTGAGTGTCCTCTTTGTACCCTTTCACTGCCCTTGCTGTACAGCTGATGTGTTTGTGGCTTTGGGGCTGTTATCTGAGCCATGAAGAGGCTCTGGGCAGAATGCCCCTGTAACAACCAGCTAACATCCTGCTTGTGGTGAGCTCTGGGTGTGCAACTGCTCTTCCCTGTGCAGATGCTGCTGCTCCTGCCGCCCACCCTGAAGCCTCTGCGAAAGTGCAGAGCGTGGAGGACTTTGTTCCTGACGACAGCCTGGACCACAGCTTCCTGGAGGACTCAGCCCCACAGAAGGACAAAGGGAAAGCCCAGAGCAAACGGCGTGCGGACAGCGAGAGGTGAGGGGAGGAGGAGGGAGAGGCGGCAGGGATGCGCCTGGGCCTGCAGTCTGGATGGGAGCTTGGGCCTAACTAATCTAAAGCGACTGCTGAGCAATGAGCTGTCCTTGTGCCTTCTGCATCTGCAGGGGAAGAGGCACAGCGCCCCTGAGGAATCCGAAACAGCAGTAAAAGCCATTTATTGCCTTCCTGGGTTTGCTTACCTGCTCAGTTTGAACTGAGAGGGTTGCTTTGGGTTAAGGGATTTCCCCTCAGGCCAAACATGCTGAAATACTTTGATATCTTCCTTCTGGAATGTGGTTCATTTTGCAGGACTACTCTGTTTGACCCAACATTTCTTCTTGCTACAGAGTCCCAAAGCAGGGGTAGGTTCTCCTTGGCACAGCCATTTCTGAGGCATTTGGAAAGGGTTGGTGTTTGCCAGAGGATCCTTGGGTCACTGCATGCCTTGAAGGGATTCTGGAAGGAAGCATGGAGATGGTGGTGGTTTTCCTGGCTGTTTTACCCCCAAAAAAGGTGCACTGCTGAGTGTGGAGCCCTGAGCTACCCAGACAAGAGGCTGTGCAGCGGGACTGTCCTGGAGCAACCTGTCGTTAGAGAGGTCAACTAAGAGCACGGCACAGGCTCTGCATCCATCTGCTTAGGATGTCCCTGGCTGCTGCCTCTTGTCCTCCCCAGCACATTAACCAGGAGAGTGATTAAACGCCGCTGCGGCCTGTGAGTGGATGCTGTGGATCCTGCATCGTTTGACATATTTGTCATGACTCGAGTTCAGCCACAACAGCTTGAAATCAATGCTCTGAGTGTGGCTTCATGCCTGCCCGTTGCAGGTCAGCGTGAGTCATCATTCCTCATGATAATAGGACACACAGATTTAGTTATGTTATTTTTTTAAAGGCAGCATCTGCCAGAAGGGTGCTGACCTACAGAGTGCCTGTTTCTTGGCTGTGGCCAGGCTGTGCACTCTTTTTGTGTTTAACTGAGAAACAGCAGGAGAGCCAAGCCTTGCCTTTCTCTGATTTGCTGCAGGGTGGCATTCTGGAATGGCCTTGGAGCTTTTAGCTGTGATTCTTGCTGGACATGGAAGTCTAGATCTTTAAAAAAGGCTTCTCCTTCCCAGAACATCAGTATTTGGAAGCAAACAGGCATTAAACATCCCAAACAGGGGCACAAAAGCCCTGCTCCTTGTAGAGCTGTCACTTTCTTGGCTGCTTAGATGGCCCTCTCCCTGCTGACTCCAGTCTTGGACAGGTGCCTTCCAATGCCTGTGAGTGAAGGGGAAAGAGAAAGACCTTTGGGCTTTCACTGGGTTCAGAAAGAACATTCACTGCTTCATTTTCTGAAGGCAGTGGTAGCTCTCTGCAGCTAGAACAGCACTGTTTCCCTGGAGAAGACCTTGCAATACACGCCTACAAATTCACATACTTGCTATTTCTCTACATTTTTACATCCACGTCTTGTTCTGGCTTCTTACACAGCTCATACAATTTTCTGATTTCTAGTAATTTTGCATTCTGCTTCTTGCTAAAAAGTGCCTAGCTCAGTATGCTGGAATTCAGAGATGTGATGTGTGGTTCTGCCCATAACCTCTACTAACTGATTCCCTCTGGGACACCAAGTAGGGGAAATTGAAGAGTTCACTAAGCATCATCCCTAATAATCAGTCCCTACTACAGCGAGTAGATTGTTGCAGCTGCAACAGAATTTCCTGCAAGGGTTTATCTTTGGCCTAAATAAAACAAAAATTGTCCTGTAAAATCACTCAAACCTCATGGAAATGTTTGGGTTTAAAAAAATGCTGGAGACTGTTGAGTGAGTAACAGTAATTGGAGAATCTTGCTAGAGGAACATATACAAGGTGTAGCAGGGCAACAGGCTCTGTGTTGAAAATGTAGAGAAGTCACTTCTCTTACCAGGTAAAAGGAAAAGTCTGTAAGCAAGAGGCTTGTAATGAGTCCATCTGGGAATGCATTAGTGCACTGTGCACTTCTCATTTGGGACAGGGCTGGTTATGCCTCCGTCCTGGGCTTTACAGTGTGCTCGAGTCCATTTTGTTTTGTAAGGACTTGTTTGCTTTGCTTTTTTGAGCTTCAGGGGGAGGCTTCCACGTCTGATGTTTCTGGTGCGTTTTAGCTGCCTAGGGAATTCTTTGATTTTATTTTTTTTTCAGCGGTGCCTTTTGAGCTTCTCTCCCCCCGTTCTCTGCTCTTAGAGATGTCATAGAGCAGAGAGTTGACTTGGAGCAACAATACTAGGGAAAAAAAAATCAGAAGCGTGCTGGCAGGGACGGGCAGAGAGAATGAGTGTGTACGGAACAGGCACAGCCTGCCCAAAGATCAGGCAGCTGCTGAGGCTTCGAGCTCCTCCTGAAGGGCTGGCCAAGCCCCAGCACAGGCTGCGGAGATGGATGCAGTCCTGGGTTTTGTTTAACGCTGTGTTACGGCTCTCCAGCTTGCAATAAGGAACACTCCCCAAATCAGCCTCCTCGCCAACTTGTTAGGAAGTCGTTTCAGTTTCCTAATGAGTTGTCACAGCGTTTACCTTGCTGCTGTTCAGTGATACCCTGAGCCAGTGCGTGTGGCTGCAGCAGGGGGACTGGTCAGCTCCCCTGTTCTCTCCGCTGGGTACAGCCAGCTCATGGAGAAGTTGTAGGTCTGTGTTTGGAAGTGAACCTCTTGGTTTCTGCACATCAGTAGACCTTCATTGGCAACCTGGATCAGATTTCCCCATTCTTAGATCTGAAGAGCTTTGAGCTGCTTCTTTGCTTTTATGGCATCTTTTGTTTATCCAGTGCTGCCCAGCCGTGCTGGACCGCGGGAAGCTGAGGGACCGACTTGCTTCATG
This sequence comes from Crypturellus undulatus, assembly GCA_013389825.1. Lineage (NCBI taxonomy): Eukaryota > Metazoa > Chordata > Aves > Tinamiformes > Tinamidae > Crypturellus > Crypturellus undulatus. The sequence goes on from VWPW01015244.1 coordinate 7,533, forward strand.
CTGGGAGACCCTGGCCTCCCCGCACACACTCTTGCGGGCTCACCCTGCAAAATGGGATTCCCTCAGCTCTGTTGGATTTGGGATTTCTCCTCCTTTCTCTAGCCCTGCAATTGCTGTGACAAGAGGATTCTGCTGGATCCCTGTGGGCCTGGCCCTGCCAACGTGCAGCCTGACGGAGCTGCGGGCCTGGGAGCTGCTGCTCCTCTTGCAGCAGGATTTGTCCTACCAGCAGGAGCTGTTTGGTGTGTGCCACGCAGGGCTCGCTCTGAGGAACCCCCAAGCTGCTCTTTGGTCAGCAGCCCAAACACAGACCCCGGCGAGCCCAGGCGTTTCGGTGGGTACCTGCGCCCGAAAACACTTTGTTGGCTCAACACTAACACAGGCTTGGCAGCGTGTCAGATGCTGGAGAGCGTGCTGCAATGTGCTTGGTTTTGCCTACTCTGAATTCCTTCCAGCTGGAGTCTCAGGACCACAAGCTGATACTAATTTTGCATTGTCAGACCTTGTTTATACCGCAGCAGTGATTTTCCTGACATATATTCACTTCATTGCTTTGCTCTTAAGCTGTTGCTCAGTAATTTGTGTGGAAGCTGTAGAAGGAGGTAGCGGGTTCGCAGCAAGGAGAGGGGACCCACTTTGTGTGTGTGCATGTGTGTGCACATGGGTGTGCTTTCTGCTCAGACCCAGAGTGTTTTAAAGATTGCAAGTCCAATCTGTGTGTTGTAGAAGGGCAACAGCAAAAGCAGGAATCTCTGAGGAGTCCTTGTGTGCTGAGCAGAGCAATGACGTGTAAGAAATGCAACATTTCTAGTTCAGAATGATGGACTGCCATTTTTAGGATGTGTCTCCATTTTCTTGGCAGTGCGTTTGAAGAGGAATCCCCGTCAGTTCTTCCCAGACCTTGGAAATTCCCACTGGGGATTCCTGCAGCCAGCGTGGCCCTTGGAGGCTGTTTGGGGCCCCTGTCTTCTCCTTGGTGTGGGAGAAGCTGGGAGCCCCCGTTGTGGCTCTGAGCAGGACAGGGGTGATGCTGAGGGAGAGACCCCAGCAGCTCCTGCTGAGCTGGGGGCTGTGTCCCTCTCAGAGCAGAGGGACATTTCAGGACGCTGCATGGAGAAAGGAGCAGATGCTGGACCCGAGCAGGCATTAATTGTAATTCTGCTAAATGTGCTGTCTCTTTGGGCATGAGCACAGTGCCCCATGCATTGCACAGATGTGTAAATTCTTTAACTGGTAAACAGTAACTAGACATTGGAAAAGCCAGAGTGAGTAGGAGAATTTTGCTGGACTGTGTTAAGGCTTTTCCTGTGTCACGGGCACAGTATCGAATCATTAAAAGGACAGAAAATATCATTCATGGTAGCTTCTCAGGAAGCAACTGGGCGTCTGTAAGAAAGAGCCCAGCAGCAGGTAAAGCAAACAGAAGTGAGGAGAGGTGATGCAGAGGCTCTGAGAGCAGAAAACATCTGCATTCCTGAGGTGAGCGAGTCCTTGGGGAAATATTAAACCTGCCAGTCCTGGGGAAAAGCAGGCAGGAATCCTCAGCTGGGAAGCTCTCTGTCGAGGCACCACTGAACGCCTAACTGTGATACCCAGGGAGGCTGAAAGACTCTTAGCTCTAAAAGTGTGACCTTAAGTTAATTGAATTTGGGGACTGTTAAAGCATGGTTGTGTTGTCTGAGTAGCTGCCTGCTTCAGGGAGTGCCCCCAGAATAGAAATAATTCTAAGTAGTAGCTGCAGGTGAATTTGTGTAGCAGTGACAGTAGATGATTGGGTTTAATTACAGGTTGCAGGGAGCAAGTCAGGCAGTTCCTAATGTTTAATTGCCTCATCTTGCACGTTGGAGCAGAGAAGCCCCTGCTGAAGCGACAGGCTGCTCTTCAGCACCAAGCCCGGCCTTTTCCAGACGCTTATTCTGGGCTTGAGTGGTGGCAGCCACTGCAGGACGTCCTCCTGGTCCCCATCCTGGTGCTGGGCTTATGGCACCCCTGTGCTCCGCAGGAGCAGGTCCTGGGGCTGCACTGGGCAGTGCGAGGAGTCACCCCTGGATAAGGGAAGTCAACCCTCAAGTTGCCTCTAAAAGCTTGGCCAGGGCCACTCTGCTTTCGGGGGGAGGAGGAGGTTGTCCCCCTGCGTCCCGTGGTGGCTGATCCGTTCTCCCTTGGCAGCGATGGAGAGGCACCGGGAGGGAACCCCATGGTGGCCGGTTTCCAGGATGACCTGGATCTGGATGACAAAATGCCCGGCAGGCCCATGCTGGCAACAGAGCTTGTGCCCAGCAAGAACATCACCCTGTCCAGCGAGGAGGAAGAGGAGGAGGAAACCGTGAAGGACTCCAAGGTCGACCTCCTGCCTGAGGAGGACATTGATACTCAACACGAAAAAAAAAGGTACAGAGCACGGCTTGAAGTGTGCAATTTTATTAGCAAACTAGGGCCTCTTTTCAACCCCGCTGATGGCTTCTTGTGTGGTCTCCAGGAGCCTCCAGGAGATCCCAGGGCCTCCTCCTTAAGCTGAGAGCTGGAGACCTGTTTCCCTTAGGTGTGACGGGTTTCCGTAGCGCTTTCAGGAGGCGGTTGGTGGTACTGGGGGTGCTGGGTACAGCTACACCGTGCCTAAGGGCCATGTCAGTGTTGATGAACCAAATAAAGTCCTTCGGCGGTCCTGGGCACATTGCTGGTTAGGAATGTCCTGACCTTTTTCTCGAGTTGGCACGAGAGACTGCAACGAAGCTTCTGAATGTCTGTTCCTAGCAGTGTGGGGAGGACAGAGCTGTTGAGCCTGGTAGTGAGGGGAATGGAAGTCATTCACCACATCCTGTGCGAGAACTGGAACTGGATCACATTTTTCATGTACCCTGTGGTCCTGTGGGTAATATGGGCAGGCTTGGCCAACTGATGCAGGCATCTCTGCACCAGCATCCTCGGGGACAGGAGAGCTGTCTGCCAGCATTTGATTTACTGCCAGACACGCTTTGATCCTCTGAACAAGGTTGTTCTGGACAGCTTCCCTGCTTCTTCCATGTGCTGCATCTCCTTCTGAGAAAGCCTGTGGTTTTGCTTTGCTTGTGCAGCACTGGAGAGAAGTAGGAGTTAAATGTGGAATACCAAAAAAAAGTGTCTGTTCCTTCTTTAAACATCCTTCTAACTGGTGAGACATGCTTCGCTGTTGTGATAAGAGGGCTGCCTGATGCAGAGACAGGGACAGACATTAGGAAAGGATTAGCTTATCAAATATGGTTTTAGTATCTCTGCAGGAGCTGGGAAGAGCTCCTCACTTAATCTCTTGTGTCTTGTCTCCAGTCACACAGCTCCTGGAGTTCACTCTCATGGTCTCTATAGTGGCACTGAGTTCAGGGCCTCTTGTCCCCACTCTCCTTAGAGCTTGCCTGAGAGCAAGAGACCGGGAGCACATTCAGGGCTTGGAGACTGCTGGTGTGGACTGGCTCTGACAACTTGTTTCTTTCTTTTGAGGTCTTCCAGAAATTCTCTGAAACCACAGAGCGAAGCGATTTCCACCAAAGCAACTGACCCGAAGCCTCCGGATAATTTACCTCCACGTTCTGGGTCTGAAAGAAACAGCAGCAGCAAGCTCAGCTCCGGGCTGCCACCGGCTGCTGCTGCCACCCCAGCCGCAGCCCAGGCCTCCAAGACCACTGCCCAAAGCAAAGGACACGCTCTCAAGCAGAAAGTGGTCAAAGAGGAGAAGCCTGAAGAGTCGGACAGTGACCAAGAGGGACCAATAGCTACTCAGATGCTCTCATTTGTTATGGATGACCCAGACTTTGAGAGCGAGGAGTCTGACAGCCAGAGAAAGAAAATGGTAAATAGCGTGCACGAATCACTGTGTGCCCCTACACAGCTGAGCTGGAAGTGTTGAGGCATCTCTCTGAGCAGGGCTTTCATCTGCTCCCCTAGTCTCTCAGCAGCAGTCGCAGCAAGTCTGGTGCTAAGCAACCTGCAGAGCTTGGGTTGAGCACAAACTTGCTAATGCTGTGCGTGTTGTTGAAGTCCCACAGCAATGAGGGGTGGTGCATTTGAGGGTGTGCGGTTTTCCTCAGTAACTCCAGAAATTGGTCACTTCAGCAATGTGGAAAGTAGGAAATTCAAAACAGTGGGGTTTTCCTTCCAAGTTTGATATGTGGAAATGTGTGTATGCAGAGAGAGACACGTGGGCTCCCAACAGTCAGTCAGCAATCAAAGGCCATAACTGAATTTACTTGGCACAGCTCATTCCTGAGCTAGCAGAACCCGCTGGAGAAGAGCCTTCCAGCAGAGTCAGGTTAGCTGTAACGTCTCCAGGATGTTCCACACAGGGGCAGCTGCTCAGGGCAGCCTGCAGACGCCTGTGCAAACACAAGGAGCATCTCGGGTTTCCCCTGGACCTGTCATGGGTTAAAGATCGAGAAAGGGTAGGGATCTCCTTCAGGCTCAGAAGAACTTGCTACTGTGGCTCTGGCGATGCCTGATTTCAGGAATCTGCGCTTGCAGACAATGGAGCAGTCTGTAAAACAGCTAGCTCTGATTTGAAACAGGCCCTTGCCGTGCAAAGCTATTCCCAGTGTCCAAATTAGCTGTTGTTTGGGAGTGTTTTATGTGTTTGCATCATTATAGCATCTTGCAGAAAGGACACTTGTCCCAGTTCCCTTGACCTTGGCTATGTGTCATGGTGTTGATTATTGAGTAATTTTCCATTTATTCATTTTCAGTACTTTCTTTTCCTAGTACCTTAATATAAAAGCAAAAGTGTTTTGAGCAAGTTTACTTCTCCTTGAATGTGAATTATGAGAAATGGGATTTGTTATGGAGCTCACCCTTGCAGTGGTGCCATGGAGATGCTCCTCAGCTTCTAAATGGTACAGAGATTACTGGTCAGGCTAAGCAGTATTCCCAAGTGATGACAGGCAGGTCTGCAGCAGAGTGAGGCCCTATTTTGTCATTGCAGAGAGCATGATAAAAGGGAGAGTGTGACAAATCCTGAAGAGGATCACTTGACGTGCATCAGAGATCATTAACCTTCATTTTCATTCCCGTTGTGCAGTGAGAGAGAGGATTTTTAGGTGACATCCAGCCTCTGCAGCATCCTGTTTTTAGCCTGTATGTAAAGGGGAAAAAATCATCCAAAGGGAGCTCCCTTTTGAGCTGTCAGAGGGATTTATTCTGCACATCCAGACTGCTTGCTTAGCCCCACTCGTGCTCTCCCTGGTACCAGGCCCCTCGGAGCTGCCCAGCACAGGGCTTGGTGCAGCAGGCCTGGAGATTCCAGCCCAGCTTATCTGATTTTCCCCAGAACAGAGGTGTCTCTTCAGAACTGTTAAAGGCCAGTGCTGTTGAGCTGACACAGTTGAAAGTCTTGTTTTAACCCTTTGCATCAGGTTTTGATTTTGTTAGTACACGTGAGGCACCGGAACGCGCTTACTGATACCAGTTCTACCCAAGCATTTTACTGTAGCAAGAAATAGAGCTAACAGGATCAAGTACATTGATACCCAGGGACCAGCAGCTGAGATCATCAGCTACCATTTCCTTCCTTCCTTCCCACTCTCTCACGTCTGGAATCTTTGTGTAAAAAACACTTAGAAGATTTTGGTTGAGAGGTTCATCTGTAATGTCTGCCTTCTGTTGTCTCCAGGATGAATTCCCCATCCGGGAGGATCTCTCTGACATATCTGATGATGATACCTCATTGGCAAAGCCGCCCCAGCCCGTGAAATCAACAGTCCCCTCCTTCAAACTGAAGAATGACTCAGATCTCTTTGGCTTGGGCTTGGAGGAAACTGGTCCCAAGGAAAGCAGTGAGGAAGGTGAGGATCACACCTTGTTTCCGTTTGTGCTCATCTTGTTTGTCAGGGGTCTCATTCCTCATTTTTGAAATAGTTTCAGGATGTAAGCAAATCAATTTGCGCTAAATAAAATACCCTGTGATGTATGCACAGGCTTATGTGACTGTTTAATTGATTTAACACACCATAAGTAACTTTCTTTTAGCCGTTCGTGGCAGAACAGGAGTTTGGCTCGTCCATGGCATCAGCTGTATATCATTTCTGTCCCAGCTGGAGGCAGAAGCACATCTTTCTGGGAGACTTCCTGCTTATAGCTCTGCCTGCCTGGAAGCTGGTGTTCAGCACTGCAGTATCCACCCCCTCAAAAACTCGGATCAATTTGAGCAAGATGCTCTGACATACCCCGCCAGTTTACCCTTCTATTTTGAGCAGAGATGCAGTGGGGATCTGATCATAACCTAACCACTCCTCAGGGTTTTGGGTTTTTTTTTTCTTTTTTTCCCTCCATCCCCTGAGAGAACAGATCTTCCTTGTGCAAATAACTTCTGCTGTTTTGACATCTCTACAAAGCTCCTTCCTATAGATCTGCCCTTGATGTCACCCAGAAAGATGGGAATTAAAGACTTGAGGGGAGGAAAAGCTGTAAGCAGCACAGGAAGGATTTCACTTTGAATCACTGTTGCACGGGTGTGAGTTGGGTGTCAGGGACTGTGGTGGCTTCAGCAGCTTGTCGCGTTGAGGTGCTGAGCAGCACAGCTTGCAGGAGCTGGCTAGAAGTGACTCTGCAGAAATTCCAATAAATAATTAAACTTCAGTTCAGCATCTCTAATAATCCAGCGTGGGTTCCTCCTGTCTCCTCTTTCTGGGATGAATATTAAAATATACCTTGTTAGTCAGTCAGTTGGAGCTTGACCAGCAATTAGATTTGTCTGTGGTGGACTTGTATTTACTGATCAGCTGAGGAAAAGAATATATAAATGAGACACTGGCAATCAGATATTGCGTGCAGTGTCATTATAAAACCTCCTTTGTAAGAGGCAAATACTATGCAAAAATTTTCTGCGCAAAGGCATAGAAGCTCAGGAGGCAGATGAGCTGCAGGAGCAGCAGCCACAGTAACAGGACAAAAGCTCTGGCAGTGGCTGACTCGAGACTCTTCCAGCACAGGATTGGCCCTTGTTGAACAGGGCAGCAACACGGACCTTTGGCCTTGGGAAGATGCAGGTGTCACGGCCACGTGGAGTGACAGCGAGTGCCAGGCTGCTGGCATGCTCCTGTCGGGGGACCTTGGTCCTTTCCAGCTGTAGTGCAGANCGACAGCGAGTGCCAGGCTGCTGGGATGCTCCTGTCGGGGGACAGCGGGTCCTTGGTCCTTTCCAGCTGTAGTGCAGAACGGGCCTGTTCTTGCCTGTGGCTTGAGCAGGGTTTCCATGTGTCTTTGGATACTGAGTGGTCAGAAGTAAATTATTCCCAGGAACAATCTGCAATTCTGGAGATGGGCCTGGTCCCCGGCCCGGCCTCTAGGCCAAGTCCTAGAGCAGGTCTCTGCTTTTGTTTTTAGTAGCAGTGATGCAGTGAATGGCCAGCTCAGGACTCATGTCCATGCAAGTGGCATGTTTGGCCACAGGATAGACATATGTCTGCTGTAATCAGGATCTGACTACTGAGGCCTGGGTTGGTTTCCAAGGATCATAACGGGGCCTGAGGAGTCGGAATTGCCTTTAGACATGGCTCCAGGACAGGGCATTTTCTCAGGAGTGGGATTGCTGAGGCAGAAGTGCATTTCTCATGATTTAATTTGATTAAAGAGAACATTGTTTTCTTGTTTGAACAGATAAACAACCCTCGAAGGAGAAAAAGAAGAAGAAAAAGAAAAGCAAAGAGGTACTGTTTCATTCCCGAGCCAGAGCTGGGGGCAGCCTCCGCAGCCTGCGCTGTGTGCCTGGGGACCTTTTCCCTTCTTCCCTGCTCCAGCCAGATCCCTGCTCCCCGGGCCCTACAGCCCGAGTAGCCGCATCAGGGCTTAAGAGCAAATTCTGAGAGGAGCCACATTTTGAAAAGGCAGCGTGTGAGTTTGTAAAACACATTATTAAACAGAGCGATGCCTCTCCCTTGGGTTGAGTGTGTTGCTGAGCACTGTGGCTGCTTCTCAGCAAAGGGTGTCCCAGGCAGCGCTGAGCACAGAGGTGGCAGCAGGGGAGTCTGTTTCATTGACGTTTCTTATCCAGTACAGTCATAGCCAGCACTACCTGACAGGCCACGCTAGCTATAAAGCAGATGGTGTTTCCTCTCTTCTGTCCAAACTAGCAGAAGGGTCTTCTGGAACTAACTCCCAGCCACTCCACAGTGGACTCTGCTCCCCAAGTCGGGTTGCTGTCAGAGCTGAGTTTCAGGGTGATAAATGCTGGGTTACTGGCATGCTCAGAGCATTTATTAATAAAGTGTTTTCTCATTTTACAGGAAGAGGAGAAGTCTATAAAAAAGAAGAGCAAACACAAAAAGAGTAAAGAGAAGGAAGAGGGCAAAGATGAGAAAAAGAAAAAGAAGAAGAAGAGCAAGGAGAAAAATGAGATAGATGAACTGGAGGCTTTTCTTGGAGGAGGAGGAGCCAGCATGAGTAAGCCACGAGGAGGTGGGGACTATGAGGAGCTGTAGAGCAGCCGTGTGTGAGCGCAGCGGACTCTTGGTGGCTGTCTCCATCTCTTCTGTGAGTCACACCAGGACAGGTGCAGATGTGTAAAGCTTTGGCCGTTTGCCCTATAGTCCCTCAAAGCAGAGCTGGCAGAACAAAAGCTTCACATCTGCGTGTGCTGTTCTGGTGCATTCGTTACACAAAATGCAGCCGCGATGGACTTGAGTAAAGGGAAGGGTCAGGGTATGGCTCCTGGGCCTGCTCCCAGGCTGTCGTTCCGTCTCCTTCCAGAGATGCCCAGCTGGGTGGCTGGCAGAGTGTGGGAGGTGAAGGGGACCTGCTTCCTGCTCCAGCCCTCCCGTTCCTCTGCCGCACACCCAAAATTCCTGTCTTGTTAGAGGAGTGCAACAAAACATGCTGCATGAACGCCTCATGCTCACTTGTCTCAAGTCTTTAACTTTTTATCCTTCCTATTTTTTTAATGAGAAAGGTGGTATTGGCCATTGCTCCACCTGGCGACCGATGAGCTTTAAATCGAGCAGATAATGCTACATACAGCTCTTTAAGACAGCGAGCAAGGGCCAGAATGAGAGAGAGTGCGTGTGATTTTGGAGTCCTTCTGAAAGGGACCTTTCTTCACAGCAACTTAAATAGCACTCACTGGTGCTGCTGTTGGAATTCATGACGCCCCATTGATTTCCGTGGCCCCGGTGTCTCGGACACTACACGTAAGCTGCTATGCAGTTTGGGAAAACAATGCAAAGTGCAAAGCTAACTTGAAAAAGAGAGAAAAAATCAGTGCTTTTCTGCATTCCCACCCTTGAATTTGCATACACTAGAATCCCATCCCTTCGGTACCTCTCAGGGAGATGACTATCATGGAAATGGAGATATCCGGAACTTCAGGACTGTCTACAGAAACGTGTCAGCATGGCAAGGCGATTGCTTCTCAGGCATTTCACAGTCGTGCTGTAAAAACAACAGCTGCCTCTCTGCACCAAGTGGGAAAACCACTGTCGCTAGGACAGCCTCCCTGCTGGTGCAGGTACCATTGAGAGCGCGGGCCGTGGCTGCTAGCCTGGGCCTCCCTGCGTGCCCAGCTCAGCCTCCTGCTGCTGCGGCGTTGGGAGGCCCTTGGATTTTCACCCTGTAGTTAGACCCATGGAGGGGGCCTGCTCAGCAGCGCAGGCTGCAGGTGGATGGGCTCTGCTGGCCCCCACGAGCAGCCCCTGTGTTTTGTGGAGCTTGTTAACTCTCCGTCCCCCTTCTGTTTTGGTGTCCCTTCTGCAGCCCAAACAGTAAAGCTCCCCACTGAAGCCATGTGTTACGTTACCCTCTTGCTTGCAGGTTGCTTTGGGGTTTGATTTTGTTCACCCTCTCCTCCCTCTCCCCTCTCAATGTAAGTTGTCAACCATGAAGTCCAAACTGGAGTTTCCTTTGACATCCCTATAAGGCAAAATATTCTTTGGATCCATCTTCCATTGCAAAATTATCTTGAACAGCAGACAACTACCACAGTTTTCTTTTTCTTCCTTTTTTTTTTTTTTTTTTTAAACCTTTTTCCCCCGTATGCTCCCCAAGAAATGCACTTGTAGCTGTCTCCTTACACAACGAAATGGGTTTTTGCTGCATGAGCAGTGTACTGTTCAGGTCTGTTTCTTTATGATCTTTCGCCTTCCTCTCTGGTCATTACTTCATTTCGTGGCACCGTAGGTAATTGCATGGGACTGCTCGACCTTCGCACGCCTGGGGAGGAAAACACTGACTGAGATGCAAACGGTTTGCGGCCTTGCTTTCCGAAAGGAAGGGAGACAGTCAGGCTTCAGCTGGCTGCGTTCCTGAAAGCTCTCGTGTTCTGTAAAGGTTTGGGGTCATGTTCCATTTTGTGTTGGGAAACCTGGTACGATCCATTCCGACTATAAAGCTCTGTTCCACAACTGCCTCTGTACATCTCCATTGCAAGCGTGTGTCTGCCTGGCCTTGTGAGCTGCATGGCCCTCCAGGACTGCTGCACTAAAGGACAGCCCCTGCCTCGTGCCGTTGCATTCTTACGCTTTGTGGAAAGGGCACTACATTAAAAATTGCTCCAAAAAAAGTCAAACTGGGGACCCCTGAGTTCTTTCACAGAGACCAAGGTCTGTCCTGACGGAGCTGTTGTTCCACGTGGCATCAGGGCTGGAGCCTGCATTTCTGTTTGGTTCTGCCTGCTTTGGAAGGCAGCTCCCGGGCTAACAGAAGGTTGCACAGGCACCGAAGCTCCGAGAAGAATTGATGTTGGCATTGATTTATATTTTACTCGGGCCAGATTTGACCACCAGTAGGAGCCTTGACACTCCCTGCAGCTCAGTTCATTGTCAGCACAAGGGGCTGAGACAAAAACAAGTGAAGATGAGTCATTCCGTTCCAAAATGTTCCTTAAAAAGAGAAAAAGAGGTGGGGGGTCCCTTCCCTTATTCTAGAGCCTTGAGAGGGTGTGCGGGGTTGGAGGCTTTTGGCAGCTTAGCCACAAAATCCTACATAGTGGGTGAAGCAGGAGGGTGGCAGGAGACGGCAGTGAAAAGGCACGAGGTAACCTGTGACTTGAACCTCTCTCCCGTTCCCAGGAAATGCTGAGCGAGTCAGGGCTCAGAATGAGATGTCACCTGGTGCTGGCAAGCGTGAGTAAGTGGAGTAAGAAATAGATCTTGCTTGAGCTGGTCTTTGCCATGCCCAGCGTTTCGAGTAAGCCAGATATAAAAAGGATGTGTACGTGCCTGTCGTCGTGGGGAAGCTTCTGCAGGATCACACTGGTATAAATAATTCTTGTGCGCATCTCTAGAGGTACCAATGTGTTTGCTTTTGGGTGTACCAGCCATCCAAAACCAGAATCAAGAGCTTACGGATGAGAAACTGCGGTTTCCTGGAGTCAGAGCCAGCCAGAGCTGTGCGTTGGACGAGGTCTGTGCTGGCCGAGTGGAGCAGGAGGTGGAAGGACAGATCCCCCTGTGTTGGTGGCTGGCCGGCCTGCAGGACCTGGCTCCCGAGTGCCCAGGGAGCCCCGTCCCTGGGGCTGCTGCGGGGCCCCCACCAGCACCCGCTCTTGGTCACGGGTCCCGCAGGGCTCCCTGGCGCTGAACAGCCGGGTCTCGGTGTGCCCTGGGCCAGCTCAAAGCCAGGCTGCTCTGGGTGGCTCCTGAGGGGTGTCTGCGGGTCCCTTTGTCTCTCCTCCCACCCGCTGCATTGGTCACTTGGCCGCGGGGCCCTGCGGAGCAACCCCGGCTTCACGGGCGGCCATTGGAGCCCAGGGGAGAGGCGGGCAGGAGGGACGTGGCCGGGGGTACCCAGCACCGGGGAGGCTGCTGGCTGCTCCGTGGGCAGCACTTGTGGCGCTGGGGTGAGCAGGAGCCCAGGTGCAGGTGGGAGTGCTGTGCCCGGCATTGGCTTTGGGAAGTGCCTCCTGCTCTGCCTCTCTCTGGAATAGGGAAGATCCAGCGTGACGGCTGACAGCGACCTGTCACTGTTGGCAGCTCCTGCTTGTGACTCGGTGCAGCTGCTGTGACAAGACGCGGGTGACCTTGCGCTCTGAGGAGAGCCTGGCGCTTTGATCCGTGCAGGCTTTGCAGCACGCCCTGTGCTCCCACCCGGAGCTGATCTTGGGGAGACCTTCCAGCCTGCTGCTCCAGGTTGCTCCGAGCTGCCTGTGCCCACGGGTTCGCGCTGTCCCAAGGCCCCCTGCCCACAGGACCGGCCTCCCAGCAGCCTGGGCTCTCCGCAGTGCAGGGGCCGGCCCTGCTTGCTGAAGCTCTCGCTGGTCGTCACCCGTTTCCACGTCACAAACTCACCCCGCAGGGCGCTCCCCGGCCCCGCACCAACCTGTGCCAAGAGGAGCAGGTCTCCCACACGTGGCTTCTTCCACCCGCTCGTCCAACACCACATGGAAAAGCAGCACAAGGACAGACCGGCTGCTCCTCACAACTCCCCTCTCTAAAACCACTGTGTCCCCAAACCTGCTCAGCTCCCAGCATCCCTGTGGGAAGTTGTCCATCCATCTTCCACCCTGAGGCTTGGGAGCTGTCTCATTTCTGCCATCCAGATTCATTCCCTGATGGTTTATACTTAACTTGATGCTCTGCTGTTTAAATATCGCCCCGCTCTGCCCAGCTCTCCGTGCCGGGGCCCGCAGCCCTGCTTGGCCCCGCTCTGCAGGACGGGCTGTGCCCCGCTCACACAAGCAGCCGTCTTTGGCCCCGCTCCTGCTGCGAGTCCCTCGCTTTTGTAGCCGTGCCAGCAGAGACGAGGTCGTGCCAGGGCTCCTGTTAATGCTTCCCACATAATAGGTCTCCCGCTGCATCCTGTGACGAGGGTGGCCTTTTGCCCAGCTCTGTGTTGCTGGTGCCTGGAAGGTGGCGGCCGGCTGAGCGATTCGCAGTGCCTCATCATTCCGTGGCGAATGGAGAAGGCCAGTGCCAGGAGCACAGTGCTCCAAGCTTGGAGGGATGCAGCCGCTCCTTGGTTCTGTTGCTTCCTTGGGGTTGGAAGAGGTTTTCCTTGGCTCGCTGAGGATGGGAACTTGCTTCTTGTTCCCCCATCAGTGAACATGTTAAAAGTGCTGAGACTCGGGTTGTATCAGGGCACAAAATGAGCAGGAGGCGGCTGGTGCTCGAGGCAGCCGACACCTGGCGATGCCCCACGGGCTGCGACAGCCCCTGCGTGACAGGCAGCGACAGGCTGGGCAGAAGGACGTGTGAAGAACCCGCTGCCCGAGAGAGCTGAGCTGTCCCCATGTCACGGAGCCCGCAGTGCCTGGCTGCCTCCAGGCTGCTCCTGAGCTCGGGAATGAGGGATCCTGGGGAAATCCCGCGGCAGGATGGGCCTGCGGCCGGGCGGCTGTAGCCTAGCAACAGCCTCCATCGTGGCATCACGCGGTTAATCCTGCAGCGGCTCAATCTGCTGCCGGAAGGTACCAGGGCGGGTGGTTGAGCGTGTTCCACGCGTGGGTTTGGCTCCCAAACACCCTGGGCATCACGGGCACGTCCTACCTGATCCCCAGGGTGGCTCACGGGGAATTTCTGCTCCTCATCTTACAAGCGCTTCCCGTTGAGGTTGTAGAGAGGGAGTCACTGAGCCCATGGGCCACGTGGCCTCGGGCAGGTTTGGCCACTTCAGGAAAGGCCGAGGATTTCCCGTAACCTGTGGGTGCAGGTGCTGGTGCCGGTGCTGGTGCCAGGCAGGCTGGAGCAGCCTGCAGGAAGCCAGGAGGATTCCCTGGGTTCACCCAGGGANCAGGAAAGGACGAGGATTTCCCTTAACCTGCGAGTGCAGGTGCCAGTGCTAGTGCCAGTGCTGGTGCCGGGGCTGGTGCCGGGGCTGGTGCCAGGCAGGCTGGAGCAGCC
>VWPW01015245.1:0-19672 GCA_013389825.1 Crypturellus undulatus
AAAAAAAAACAAGGAATGGTTTCTCTGGGATGTTTGGAAATTTGTTATGGTCTTTAATCCATTGATTAGCTCTGCACTGGAGAGCAATCCAGTTTGCACTGCAGGGTTTTGTACTGCACTATGTGCAGGCTGGGGCATTTTTCTGGGTCTTAGAGTAGATCTAAATCATCCCACTTCACAAGGTTGTGATGAGTTAAAATACTCCAGGTTATATCCCTTTGAACATCCATTTGAACATCTTAACTGGATAACATTTAAATGGACATCAGTATCAGGTGAATTCTGCGTTCCAGAAGCCAAAGGGTTTCTGTCAGTCACCTAAAATACTCCTGTTTAAATGAATGAAAAATAGCACGTGAGTCCAGGCTTTCAATGCACTTGTGGTTTCATGGTCTAAATTTCAAGCTGGGATAGTGGCCCTAGCTCTGCTGAAGCATTTGGGGATAAGACAAGTTGCACTTAAACTCGGCTTAAGGCCCTGGGTGTTTTCAGGAAGCAATTAGTAAGTAATTAGCAAACGAGTACTTTAACAACTAATTAGCCCCAGCTGTTCTGAGTGACTGGGCCGTGGTCCAGAGACGTGATGGAGGAATCAAGCACAGGTCCTACGCAAGCAAGACGGTGCTGATGCTGGTGACCCCTGCCTGGGGACATCCCAACCCTCTTGACATGGTAGTGGTGAGAACTAAACTGGAAGGAGCAAAATCATTTTGCTTTGATGGATAGTTTTGGAAATCCTAAGATCTTCATAAATTTGTTGCTAATCATCCCCCAAAACTTCCTGATTTTTGATAGGAAGGTGGTGGTAGAGGAAATGGCTTGAATTTTAAATTTTTAATAAAAATGCTACTTTAGGTAACTGTTCAGGGGAACAACCACACAAACAGGTCCAGGTAGAATGACATGGCTGTGGGCAGGGGAAGTAGAGGTAGAGCTGAAGGTCTGGGGCAGAAGTTAATTAAGTTCGTTAAGTGATAGATAAGACCGTGCTTTAGTCTTATATTCTCACATTTTTGGGATATGCTCCAAGGAGAGAGAGAAAAAGGGACCTAAGATTCAAATTAGCTGAACTTAGTTGAACATTTAGCTGAAATATTGACTCTGCCTTAAGGCATGTTAGCCCTTGTTTGCATTTCTCTCTGCTTTCAGCTGATGTTTCTATTCTTTCTTGGAGCTGGAAAAGCACAACTGAAACATGGGAAGGTCCATCCAAATATGAGAAAAATCTTCTTTACTGTAGGAATGATAAAGCACTGGAACAGGTTGCCCAGAGAGGCTGTGGAGGCTCTATCCTTGGAGATGCTCAAAAACTACCAGGACACAATTCTGAGCAAGGTGGTGTAGGTCAACCTTCTTGAGCAGGAGATTCAGACTAGATCTGTAGTTTTCTTTCAAGCTCATCCACTCCGTGATTCTGTCAAATCTCCTCTTCCCATCCCTTCGTTGCAGACAACACCACTAAAAATATAGGATTCAATGAGTTCTTTCCCACATCTTCTTCCAGAGCCGGGAAAGGAGTTTTTTCAGCCATGAAGCTTGGCAAGACGCGTCCACCAAAGGATGATCATCGGAAGCAAGGTAGGTGTTGGGAAGGGCTTGTTCCCTCATCCAGGACTGCTTTTCCCCCCTGATCTGTGGGGATAAAACCCCATAAGTGGCTCATTTCAACACATGAATAACTCACGGATTAGACAGGGAGCATTTGGTGCACAGGATGAGAGATGGAGAGAGAGTTTCCATGGGAGAACTGGGACGCAGGGATAGATGGACAGAGCCTCTGACTGAAGGCTTTGGCAGACACCACCCATCCTATGAGATCATGATGCAACCTGGGAGTCAGATGGGCAGTTTCTGGCTTGTTTTAAGGATTACTTGCAAATATCACAGCAAAATAAAGCAGGATTTAGCCCTTCCATCGCTTCTCTGTGGTGCACGGAGACTTGCATGAGCAACGTGGCCGCAATGCAAGAAGAGTCAGGGCCTGTTTCTGCAACGATGCCTGTTCCAAGGGCTAGAAACCTGCAGCAGTGCTGAAATGGGACACACCTGGGCGCTCAGAAGGTCGTTAGTGATCGGAAATTTATTGTTTGTTTCCATTTGGATCAAATTATTATGTTTCGATGACAAAGGAATTGGGGAATGTCTTTTTTTATGAGAGAAGACAAAATGCTGCTGTAGATGTTCTTCCCAGGCAAATCTTCATTTTTCACCCAGTTTTTAAGTCAGGAAAGGAGGAATTTGGCCAGAGACACCTCTCCAAGGTGCAATACTGAAGCAGCTTGGTAGTCCCCCTGCTTTCCCCGCTGGCAGGACATTCATCTTGTGCTTAAGATTTCACATAAGTCAATGAGGAAAACAGTTAGGATGCAAAGGCATGAGCAGGCTGCCCTTTCAGACAGTGGCATATGTTCATGGATGTAGATTTATGGGTGTTGAGGGAATGGTTGCACCCGCTGTCATGTTGCATAAGATGCTCGTTGCTCACAGCTGTGTCTTCTTCCATCTCTTCCCTCCAGGAGACCAGGATGTGGTCCTTCCCGCATCCCTGTTGTGTCGTTGTCTGCTTTCTTTCTGCCATCCCAGGCACGTTGCCAGTTCTGCTCGTGTCAGACAGACCTGCTGAATCACTGAGAGCAGAGCTGGGAGGGTGCTAGTCTGTCTGCCCACTCACACATGGTGCCACTGAATCCATTAGGTCCTTCCTAAAAAAGTCCCATTGAAGATGGGGACACTCTTCCCACACGCTACTTGCAGCAGTTCCTCTCTATCTGGATAGAAAGGCATAATATCTAGACTAGGTCTAACTCACTTTAGCTGAAGTCCACTCATTTCTGTATTATCTCACTAAACCAGGCCAGATTATGGTGAGAAATCGTGTCTGCTCTCCTATGAGGCTGTCTTGGATTAGCCAAGAGACAGGAATCGTATTTCTCCCAAGTGATGTCTGTGCTGTACGAGTGGTGTTGGGACTATCCCCCCTGTGTCACCAAGACGAACCAGTGACCCAAAAGCAGCTCCACACCTCTCTTCACCCTCAGCATTGCATCAAAGAAGGAAACATCCCTGCTTTGCACGTTGCTTCTGAAACTGTGGCCATTTGTTGACCAGAGGCAGAAGGGGTGAACGTTGCATGCCCATGGACACAAGGAAAAGCAGTAGCTCAACAGCTTCAATGCAGAACACAGACTTTAGCCAATTCAACCATGTCTACCTGACATCCTAATCCTCCTTTTTCCTTGGAAAATGACCCTTTTCTCCTATTCTTGCAGACCTGACGCTGGCTCTTGGGCTTGGCAGGCACCATCCTGGCAGTCGGAGCTGCAGCACATCTTCTAATGCTCCTTACCTCTCGAGTCTGTGCAGTTCCTTCATCAAATTTCAATTTTCCAAGGCATATTGCCTTTGTAAAGCCGTGCTTTGGCACACTGCACCGATGGAATAGTGTGTTGCGATATGCAAACCTCTTTTTAATCCACTTCAGGATGTCTGTGACCTGACCCCATGACTATTGTTCTTTGTATTATCAAGGTTGACAGGACGTATTGGTTACCTTTCTCCGAGTCGTTAATTATTCACCGAGTGGAAACAGTAACGTTCTTTTGTCTGTGTGGCTTTATGCAGATGAACCTGCTGTTTTGGAAGCAGAAGACCTGGACCGCAAAGCCATGAGACTGGGAGGTGGCCTGGACCCAGACACGATCTCCTTGGCTTCCGTCACCGCTGTGACCACCAACGTCTCCAACAAGAGGTGAGGGCCAGACGTGAGTTGGTGCAAGGGGATGGTTAACACGCAGACACGTCTGCATCCCCGAGCCATGGTCCCCTCAGATGGGATAATGCTGGAATCACATTGCCCCATGGAAGAGTTTTCAGAAATACGTGAACAGAGAACATTACCCTATGGCACTTCACACCCCTGCAGTTTATGTTCCTTGGATTCAAATAGGGCAGGAACTGCAAGGAGTGATCCTGGGGATGCTCTGTCACAGTTTGCAGCAAACTCACATGTTGTTTGACCTCAGGTTTCTTCTGCCCTTTTGAAGGTCCAAGCCTGATATCAAAATGGAGCCAAGCGCGGGGAGGCCGATGGACTATCAGGTAGGAGGCAACACTGTGATCCAACCTCAACTCGAAGCCCAGAGACTCTTCCATAGGGAGCACTCGTGGGGAGAAGGGGCAGGTGGATAACTCTTTTTCCACCCTTTCTTGGAGCACAGTGGTCAGCAGAGCATTTGCAATCTCTTAGTTGAAGCATTTGTCACTATGTGCCTATGGGACAGCCTTGGGATTAGGACAAAGGAGCTGGTTTTGGATCTTGGCACAGCGTTGTTGAAACCACAGGTTTCAACGCGCTGCTCTCCCCAGAGCAACTCACAGCTCCTGGAGGCTGGTCCACTCTTTGCATGACCCTTTCAGGTCCAGTTCCTGTTGGAGGTACCTTCAGAAAGCTGCAACTTACCTGGTAGAGTGATGAGCTTTATGCTAAGTCATTCACAGGGTTTGCTGTCCCCTGTGACAAGCCCGGATTAACCTGTGGCTGCAGCAAGCCACCTCAAACACAGTTAATTGATTTTCAAGGCCTGTTCTAGTGTTCAAGACTGATGATGCCTGTCTACCTGCACTCCCTGTGTTTGCTCTGGCAGATTGGTGCCCAACTGCTCTTATCTTGTCCAGAGGTACTTTGCTCCTATCGTTTTAACCTAGAGTTAGATGAACCTCATGCTTCGTTTCCCAAGGTTCATATGGGAATACGACCTCTTCCCACAACAGTTGCTGTTGCTCCCTTTTTCTTCTACTGCTTGGTGACAATGCGATTCATAAATTGGCTCCTCTCTTCATTTTCACCAAACCGTGCTGATTCAGGAGCCATTTAGCTTTAGGCCCTTGCATGCTAGCATGATAGCACATTCCTAGGGATATCTGGGAACAATGCAAATAATAGTTTTCATTAGAGTTTTATGGTAGTCCATTTGCAATATCCACTTTTGAATCCCATGAGAGACCAAATAACATCAGAAGATGCAGCAGAAGCAGTTTAGTTGTACATAAAGAAACGATAAAACAAGTTGGAAGGATGACAGGGAGTGAGTGTACCTGGTTCAGGAGTAGTAAAACCAGAAGGTCAAGAGGAGGTAGAAGGTGCAAGATAAATTACAAGCAAGAGATGGAAGAGTCCAGCTAATTGGCCAGTGCCAACAGGGACACCGCAAGGCTGGTGGAGACACATGTGAGGGCAGCAAGGTGGAGCTCCATGGATCCTTCTCCCCAGGTCAGCATCACCATCATCGAGGCCCGGCAGCTGGTCGGGCTCAACATGGACCCCGTAGTCTGCGTGGAGGTTGGCGAGGAAAAGAAATACACGTCCATGAAGGAATCGACTAACTGCCCTTATTACAATGAGGTGAGCTGGGTCTCTCCTGAGGTGCTGCCCTTGGCTTGCTGCTCCTTGGGGCCTACAGAAAGAGGGGAAAAAAAGAAAAAAATAAGATTATGTTTATTTTGGTGTCCCAGACCACTGATGTTGTCATTTATTGCATTGACATGGATCCTTCTCCAGTCTTGATAAGAGCTACAGGCAAACACGTCTCTCTTGGTGGGGTGTTGACCATAATGCTGTCTTTCAACCCAAGAGGAGCCCAAGGCTGCTTTCCTCCTTTCACACGGGCTCTTTCTCTTCCAGTACTTCGTCTTTGATTTCCACGTCCCCCCTGACGTCATGTTCGACAAGATCATCAAGCTGTCCGTAAGTGAGATGCTCTGTTGTGTTGTCACTTTCACGGGGCTTTGTGCAAACCAATGTATTTCGTTTACGGGTTGGGATGGACTCAAGACTTTGACATGAGACCTCCAGCAGGAGCTGAGACCTCTGTCCCCCTCTCTCAACCTTCATGTCCTCTGCAGGACCAACTCCTCTCTCTGTCACTGACCTTATTGCTCTATTCGTGTTCCCCATCTTCTCCTTTGGTCCATCCCTGATATTTTGGGGTTAGGCAAGACTAAACCCGCCTAAGGATGTACTTAGGCTCATAGAGAAGCACTACTTGGATTCCCTGAAGCGTGAGGCTGGGGACTGCTATTGAGGAAATCCATAATTGCAAATAATGACACCAGAGCGGACACTCCAGCTCTCCCCAGAGCCACCAAGGAGATGCGTAGAGTCACACACCAAAGAGACTAATTAGGAGTGTCCACATCCATCCCATACACAGGCTGGCTGTGTGATTTCTCCCAGGAAGGAATTTCAAGCGTCTTTGAGATGCTTCTTTCAAGAACATGTCCCAGTGTTTGTTGCCATAGTGGCTGGAAAACTGCATCTTGCTTCAGAGATTTTTTTTTCTTTTATTTACATTCTCTCTCTATTGAATCCAAGCACACAGTTGCTCACAAGACTGCTGAGCAAGAGCTCCAACCCCACTGAGCCTCATAATGTGATTATAGCTCTTGAACAAGCCAAGCAAAAGGCATCAAATTCTTTATTGTTTGATGCTGAACACTTCAAAAGCAGTTCTACCTCTCCCAGCACGGCTGGGCACAGGAGAAACAAAAAACAAATAATAAAAAAACCAACCAAACAAACAAAAAATAAATAATAAAAAACAACTCTGGTTTGTTTTTCTCCCTCATTTTCCAGGTGATCCACTCAAAAAATCTCTTGCGCAGTGGGACCTTGGTAGGCTCCTTCAAGATGGATGTTGGAACTGTTTACACCCAGCCTGGTATGTAACTATAATTTGCATCTGGTCGTATACGCCGACCCTCACCATTACACATCTTGCAAAGTGTCTTTGGTGTCTGGCAGCCAGACAATCACGCATTTTCTTGAGTGACACTTATTTAACTTTAATTTTAGCATCCTAAACACGATCACATCATCCAGGCTAGGAGAGAGCCGTCAGCACCTTCAGGATGCCATCCAGGAATAAAGTGTAATGCAAACAGGCAGAAATGCCCTTGGGATTTTCCAGTCTCTCTCCACTGAAACATGGAGACGCTTAGGTGACTTGGCTGGGCAATTATTGACCCTTCAGATAGCTGAGAATCGTGGGCTGGATCTTGGTCTCTGTGACTTGGTTTAAACCAAGGCAGGAAGATGCCCAGGGTACAAGAAAAGAGGTCAATTAGAGCTGCTGTGAGCACGTCGTGCTGCTCACCGGCGATAAAAACGGCCTTGGCTTAGCACAGATGGACCCAATGAGTGCTATTAAAATCCCTTGTGCCATCATGGGCTTTGTTTGCAGCGCATCTGTTCCAGGGAAGCCTGTTTTATGGAGTCGTAAAAGAAATGGGAAAGCGTTTGGCAGCAAGAGCCAGTGCAGTTGGGATTAGTTTAGAGAATTGTATTAAAGAGGTCCAGAAGGGTCCCTGGAGAGGTCACTTGGTCCTTATCCTTGCTTGACCTGTCTGGGAGACTGATGAATCCCAGAATCCCAGGATGGATGAGGTTGGAAGGGACCTCTAGGGATCACCCGGTCCACCCCCTGCTCCAGCAGGGACACTCAGAGCAGGGGCACAGGGTGATATCCAGGCGGTTTGGAGATCTCAGCAGTCGATGCTGGAAGGGATCTTACGAGGGCATCTAGTCTGGTCTACCCCACAGAAGAACCAAATCTTTCTCGCTCAGGAGGCAGACTGAGCATTAAAATACGTCCAGGGATGGAAACGCCACCCCACTAGAGACAGTTTGTCCCATTGTTTGTCTGCCTTCAGCATCAGGCAGGTTTTTCCAAATGGATTTTTCAGGGTTTCTTTGTTTTTCTGTCTGTAATTCCTCACACCTGAACATATACATACACATGGGCTTTGCTGCTCAAGTGAAAGATGCTTCCAGTCCTCAGTAATTGCTGTAATTCTGATAAAAGGCTGTCTTGCTCCNGTTTTTCTGACTGTAATTCCTCACACCTGAAGATATACCTTATACATCCACATGGGCTTTGCTACTCAAGTGAAAGATGCTTCCAGTCCTCAGTAATTGCTGTAATTCTGATAAAAGGCTGTCTTGCTCCTCGGCTTTCAGAGCACCAGTTCTACCACAAATGGGCCATCCTTTCTGACCCTGAGGATCTCACTGCTGGCTTGAAAGGCTACCTGAAGTGCGACGTTGCTGTGGTAGGGAAAGGGGACAACATCAAGACACCGCACAAAGCCAATGAGACGGACGAGGATGATATCGAGGGGTAAGGTTTCATAGGGACAGTTTTGTACATTCTTATTTGGGAATGAGCTATGAGCTTTTCACGTCTCTCTATTTTGGATTATTCAATGAGGAGAGCATCCCTTCCAGATTAGACTGACAGGCCCTCCAGTATCCATACTGTAACCAGAAATGCTGAATACGTTGCTTCTTAGAGAGGGCCCAGTTAATAGATTACTGGTTTAAATCCTGGTCGCACCAATACAAACCACTCATTTATATCAGTTCACACCATCTGCTGCTGGTTGTTTGCTTCTCCAAAACATCAGCTTGATATGAGTGAAGATGATGTTCACATGGCTTAGGTAATGCTCCTGTTGGCCCTCGGATGGGAGCCGCAGAAGAGAGAGTGAAGGGAAGATGGAATATGATGAATGGGGATCTCAACTAGGCTGAGATCTGTCTTCCCCTAGACTCCACTGCTGATGATTATTATATCCCTTTGGAAGGATGGAGGTGGTCTCCAGGGAAGCTCAATGGGTTACTCTAAGGTTTCCCTTATGAATCTGCCGTTCCCCATCCTGAATCAGGAGGCTGAGCAGAAATAGGACTGTGGTAAACTATATGGCTGAAGAAATGGTTGTCTTTCCACCTCCTCACAATGTGCGCTCCAAAAGTTAGGCAGCTTCTCCCTCTTCTTCAGGCCTCTCCTAAAAAACATGCCAGGCACGGCAGTTGTCCCCAGTCCCGTATTTTGATGTTGCAGGAACCTCCTCCTTCCAGACGGGGTTCCTCCAGAGCGGCAATGGGCTCGTTTCTACATCAAGATCTACCGAGCTGAAGGGCTGCCCCGTATGAACACCAGCATCATGGCCAACGTGAAGAAGGCTCTCATTGGGGAGAACAAGGACTTGGTGGACCCCTACGTGCAGGTGTTCTTTGCAGGGCAGAAGGTGAGTGAGCTGCTTGCTAGACCGCTGAGACATGATAACATGAGCAGGACCAACCATTACACAGGTTTGGGACCACATGGACAAAGAAGATCTCAGCTGTCCTGGAAAGTAGATCCTATGGGGACGTTGCAGCAGTCTCCAGTCAAGGAAAAGATCATATTATTTGGGAGAGGAGAGTCACAAGCAGAAAAAAGAATGTTTCAACAGTCATTAGCATGGGAGTAGCTCGAGTTTGAAAGAAGATGGGTAGTTTGTCAGCTCAGCCCCTTGTAAAACATCCATTTTTCTCCTCCCACTTGGCAGGGGAAGACGTCCGTGCAGAAGAGCAGCTACGAGCCTCTGTGGAATGAGCAAATAGTCTTCACAGAAATGTTCCCCCCGTTGTGCAAGAGGATCAAAATCCAGATACGAGACTCTGACAAAGTCAATGACGTGGCCATTGGGACCCATTTCATTGATTTGCGGAAGATATCTAATGAAGGAGACAAAGGTAAGGCTAATGTGGGGGTGGACAGAGGTGCCTTCTTCATGGTACAGAGAATTTGGCAGAGAATTAGCAAAATAATCTCAGTCCCTTCCTCAGTCTCTGAAGATAAGTGCTCACTGGGTACCTGTTTCCTGAAAACCAAGACCCAAGTCAGGCCTCCAATCTGATATTAGGTAAAATTCAAGTCCATGCGTGGATGAATATCTGATAAGTTCCCATGTTTGCACGCAAACAAACGCATCCGCATACGTGTGGGTAGGAGTGATATAAAATCAAACGGAGCCCTAGGATGACAAATAATGAGGGTTTCTCTTCTCTTTCATGTGCTACGTTGGGTGTCTTGCCCAATGGGATACTTATCCCTGTCTTTGGCATGGTGCACTGCACAATCCAAAGCTGCCACCACAAAACCATCTCCACATAGGGTTGCAAGCGTGTGTTTTCCGTGTGCACACACGTGCTCGAGTCTGTGCACCAGGAAGACGATGCTATTCCATGAGCCAACCGGAGCAAGGACATGCCCTACTCCTCCTATATCCCCTTCACCTCCCTTGTCTGCTCTTCTGCAGGTTTCCTACCCACCTTCGGCCCCGCGTGGGTGAACATGTACGGCTCCACTCGAAACTACACCCTGATGGATGAGCACCAGGACCTGAACGAGGGGCTGGGGGAAGGCGTCTCCTTCCGGGCCCGGCTTCTGATGAGCCTTGCGGTGGAGATCTTGGACACCAGCAACCCGGAGATCAACAGCTCCACCGAGGTGCAAGTGGAGCCGGCCACGTCTGTTGCCGATGTGAGTCTTTCCAAATCCTTCGTTTGCCACCAACTAGTCTTGAGTGTTGCTATGAGCTCCTCAGTCCTGTTGGTAATCATGCCTGGTCTCAAAGAGTTTAGTTTAGTGCTGCATTAAATCCACTGGGTCCTCCAGCTCAACAGCAAATCTTGCAAGGATTTTATGCAAGGATTGCAGATCTTGCAAGGATTTTTATAGGATTTTGATGATTTTTATAGGATTTTAATGACACTTTATGGTCATTCGAAAAGAACATGTGGTGAGCCTAGACACCCACTTCAGACAGAAACCCACCTGATGGCTTAAGCTGGCTTAAGGAAGCCCCATGAAAACCCAGATAGTGGCAATTTCCTTTCACAGAGCTTGTGCAGGTGCTCAAGGTGCCGCATGTAACTTTCTGGGGCAACCTGCACTGTGGCTTGGCCTGCTAGGAGGACCTGTCTGTCTGACCTTAACCTTCTCGCCTAAATCCATGGGTCTTCTCCTGTAGAACTGCACTGGGAAAATGGAGGAATTCTTCCTTTTTGGAGCCTTCCTGGAAGCTACCATGATCGACAGGAAGATTGGTGACAAACCCATCAACTTCGAGGTCACCATAGGTAGGTTGAGTTTTAGGGACGTTGGTTTTGAAACATGTCCGACAGACTACAGGATCCAAGGCCAACAGCAGGGTTTCTGCCCACCTCCTTCCATGCTAACTCTTGACACAGCATCTAGAGCTCTCATTTTAGAAAGGGATGGCTGCTTTATTGGCACAAGATATGGGTGTCCCCAGGTCAACCCTTTGCTGTGTGATCTCCTGACAACATTGGATCTGCTCCATCTCTCAGCTTTGAGAACGTGGCTTCGTACCTCCTGAGGAGAATGTGTCTCCTGAGGATAACCACCAAAGGAAGGATATATGTTTCTAATACCTTCGGAGGAGAGATGAGTAGGAGGTGGATTTCAGTCATTAGTTTGCGATTTCTGGTCAGGATTTTATGAAGTTGAACTTCACTGTCCCTCATGGTTCCTGCAGAGAAGATCGCTCCCCAACTTGAGTTAAAGGCAGGTGACTGAGTCCATTTAACCCCAATATGAGTTAGAGTCCTGTGTCTTTTTCCTGAGGTAACTATGGGAACCAAATCGACGGCATGACCAAACCCACCCTGAGGAGGAAGAAAGAGGGAGGAGATGGGGACGAGGAGGAGTCCGAACTGCTCCAGAATTCCAGCGAGGAAGATGGTGATGAGGATGGGGAGCTGATCTCCATTTCCTCATCTCAACCCATGAAGCCCCTGGTCACGGACAGGTAAAGGCCACCAAAGGACCATGTTGTTGAACGTTGTAAGGGGAAAATGAGGGAACCCTGAAGCATTTTAATGAGTCAGGGAGCAGCTGGGGTACAGATGGGTGGTGTAATCCCTTGTCTTGCAGGAGAGGGAATTAACATCTGGTCCTGAAACATCTGTAGGATGATGGGAAGCAAATTAGGGTTTAGAAATAGGCCCTTCTGTGAGCAGCAGAGCCAAATGCTCCTCTTAATTCATTGTCCAAAGGTGCTTCCATTTTTGCTAGAGCAATCCCACCAGAGCAGCAGGGATGAAGCCAGTGCAGGCCCTGGAGCCTCGAGAGCCTTTTGCACCTCAGGGAGGAAAGAAGAAAGGAGAGGTCTTTGATTCATCTTTGATTTTTCTAGTTGCTTGACATATAAAAACATCGTGGAGACCAGTAAAGTTCACAAATAAGGCACAGACTTCAGTAATTTGTGCTGCGGCAAGGTGCATTTTGCTTCACTTCGGATCTTAAAAGCTAGACAGTGTCGCAACCACAGAGGGGAGGAAGCAGAAATTGCAGGAGGAAGTTCATGATGATGAGTTAGGCAGGAGTTTGGGGTAAAGTCTTAAAATCCTATTAGTGTCTGTATTTATAATGTGTCTTTCAGTCATTCTGTCTATCCCCATTTCCTCCAACTATTGGCATGCCTCAGCCTCATATGTCACAGAACCAGGGTATGAGAAACTGGGTCCTGTTCCTGAGACTGGCAGAATTCCTGGTTTTCACTGGGCAAATCACTTCTGTTCTCTCTGCCTCAGTTTCTCCATCTGTAGAATTGAGACAATTCCTTGATGTGCAGGTAGAAATAACCCTAAAATACACAAACACACAGCATTTATTTGTGTCAAATACACAAGAGCTACAAATGTGATCCCAGATGAAGCTTTCTGCCTCGTCTGGAGCTTCACAAGGCTTTTCAGAGAGCCAAGAATGGAGCAGAATCAGGGCATGTGTCTAGGCTGGGCTTCACCGTGGCCAAGATTCAAATACAAAAGACTTGTACAAGTCCTGAGCCTTGTACTTAGGAAAGCTAATCGGATTTAACCTAATGAGATGCACTTAAAGTGGATTATTTTAACTACTGTATCAGTAGATAGATGTTCCTAATCAAAATTAACTGACTGGCTTAATCCAACTGGGAAATGAAGCAGGCTAAATTGAATCAGGGCTATTTGCATTCCTGATAAAACCCTCTACCTGGGGTTCCTGCACTTGTTAACCAACTCATCAGAAAGGCGAATGCAAGAGGGAGATGAAAAACATGACTTCTAAGACACATATTCCACTGGGCTCTGCTTTTCCTGTTCCTTTATCAGCATGCAGGGAGTTCCATGTGGAACTGTGGGGATCTGCTGACATCTTCTGGCTGGAAACACCCCAGATGGCTTCACAAGATGAAACCAAACTGTTTTTATTTTATTTTTAATTATTTATTTATTTATTTATTATTTTATTTTATTTTTATTTTATTTTTATTTTTATTTTATTTTATTATTATTATTATTATTATTTTATTTTTTATTTTATTTTTATTTTATTTTTTAGCTGAGGGGGATCCCAAGGATCTGCAGTGTCTTTACCCAGGATGAATCCTGGCCCACAGCAGATGCTTGGGCTGCCTTGGGCAAACCAGAAGCATGAACCTGTTCTCCAGGGCATACCTGGTGGCCCATCTTCCTCTCCCCCTAATCTATTCTATTACTATTATCTTTCCCATGCCATGCTACTTTCAGTCCCCTTTCTTTTTGGCTTGTGCTTGCATATATCCATCTCCCTATCACAGCACTCTCTCATATGCCAGTAGAGCTGGTGGGCAATGACCATTCCTGTTGGGAAGATCCTACCCTAGAGCATCCTTGTTCCTCTTGCTGCAGGAACTACTTCCACCTGCCCTACTTTGAGAAGAAGCCCTGCATCTACATCAAGAGCTGGTGGCAAGACCAGCGCCGGCGGCTGTACAACGCCAACATCATGGACAAGATTGCAGACAAGCTGGTCAGTATGTGCTGGGGACGGGGCTGGCTCAAGGGATGGCACCATGAAGCACATCTTGTCACAAAGTGGGGACAAACTACTGCATAGAGCCTTTAGCAAATCATACCAGAAAGGACAAAGCTCCTTAACACTCCAAAAGGCCAAACCCCAGCCGGCCCGTCCCATCACCCCCTTCCACCGCTTCCCATTGCAGGAGGAAGGTCTCAATGATGTGCAGGAGATGATCAAGACGGAGAAGCCGCATCCAGAGCGCCGTCTCCGAGGGGTCCTGGAGGAACTGAGCAGTGGGTGCTTGTGAGTAAAAGGGTAGCAAAGACCTTGCCAAAGACCTGTGGGATCAGCTGGATATTGGGAAGGTCATGGGAGCACAAATTCACCTTGTCTTATGACTTGAGATGATAGGAAAGCATTTCCATGCCTTGCCTTGAGGCTTGGAGCAAGCTGATACTCACATCTGCTTCCCAAAGACCCTCGAGCAGTGATGAAAGCCACCAGGACTCATTCCTGTGGCCTTAACAGACTGGGACCTGAACCAGGTCCTCATGCATGTCTTCAGCAAGAGGTGCAGATGGGTTCCCTGGCCACAATTGCAGTGCGCTCTGAAGGAACAAGCTGCTATTGCTATTGCTAGCAGAGATCCAGGCTGCTTGCAGAGAGCCAACAGTTTTCATGCAATTCATGCTACCATCTCTACCATTAGGCGCTTCGTGACCTTGGCTGACAAGGACCAGCACCACTCCTCCCGCACGAGGCTGGATCGAGAAAGGCTCAAGTCCTGCATGAGGGAGCTGGTGAGTTTGCTTCAGCTGGGGAGGGAGATTCGGGCTCCATCGATGCAGTGGGGAACCTTGGTTCTTAGGGGTATTGGTTTCTAGTCTCTGTGGTTTGATAGTTTGAGGTTTATTTCTGAAGTGGGGGAACTCAAGAGTGTTTCTTGTGCAAGGTGACACTGCCAGGTGCTGATTTACAGAGGAGTCGGAGAAAGGGGAGAGATTATCCCTAACACAAGGCTTGAGGACACCCTAAAATGCCATAAGCACAACTGACACCCCTGTATCCTGCGGCATGTCCTACCGGGACAGAAATCCCTGCACTGTGTCCAGGGCCCTTCTTGCACCCTGCTGAGGGTAACAAACGTGTCCTGGGCTCCCTTCCGATCACAGGAGAACATGGGGCAGCAAGCCGCGACCCTGCGGTCGCAGGTGAAGAAGAACACCATGAAGGACAAGCTGAAGCTGGTGCAAAACTTCCTGCAGAAGCTCCGGTTTTTGGCTGACGAGGTGAGTTGCCTTCTGCAAGAACAGTACCGGCAACTGGGGCTGCTCATGAGCACAGCTCCTTGGGTGGATGCAGCTCAGCTGGACCCAGCTCTGTTGCTAGGCTAATGCTGACCCAACCTGGAAGGCATGGGGCAATTTATAGGTTGACTATGCAAAGCTGTCAGATGGCAAAAATACTTGAATTCTTCAGACCAGGGCCCTGCCTTGAGCCCTGGTCCAGTCTGGGAAGATCCCTGCCCCACAAGTCGGGTCCCATCTAAACTGCCCAGGTCTAACGCTGGCCTCGCTTGGGGATTTGTTGGGACCGGCCTATTGGGCTTGTGCTGACCGTGTGCCAGGATGGACAGTGGTGCTGGAGAGGTCAGAAAGCACTGAGATACTGACAGGTCCCCTCCCTGGTATTCACAGCCCCAACACACCATCCCCGACATCTTCATCTGGATGATGAGCAACAACAAACGCATTGCCTACGCCCGCATCCCTTCCAAGGACATCCTCTACTCCATCGTGGACGAGGAGATGGGCAAGGACTGCTCCAAAGTGAAGACCGTCTTCCTTAAGGTGCCTGCCCCTCTTCCCTGGGGAAGATGCAACCAGGAGGAAGGAGATGGAACGGAGGCAGAGTGGGAGGATAGGGGATGGAGATGAAAATGGTGGGTACCACATTTTGCTGATCATAGCATCATTATGGTTGGAAAAGACCTTCAAGATCATCAAGTCCAACCGTAAGCCCCTCAACATCATGACTGCTAAACCATGTCCCTAAGTGCCTCATTCACACATTTCTGATGATGGAGTGTTACGAAAACTAGACCAATACTCTACCTGTCATTGTGGAAATTTGTTGCTAGAAAGTGTGAACCATTGGTCTTAGCAGTCTGGTAGGTGATAAAAGGCTGGGAGGAGAAACCCTGCTCTCCCTCTGGGTGACCCTGCTTGAGCAAGAAGGGTTTGCCCCAGATGATCTGCAAGAGGTTCCTTCAACCATCCTGTAATTCTGCAATGTTATATCCAGTCTGCTAGGAAGGGAGATACTGGCTTGAAAAGGAGGCCAACGTGCTGAGAAGAATATGGTGCATAAGATAGAATAGTGGACATGATCCAGAATGATGAGAACCCCTGGGTGTAAGGAGCGGTGGTACAAGCTGAGGCCCCAGAAGGTGGTGGGTGCTGGAATATGGTCTGTCCAATCTGTACGGCCTCTTTTATCTCGCTGTAAACTCTCTTCTCTGTGCCCAGCTCCCTGGGAAGAGGGGCTTTGGCCCCGCAGGCTGGACAGTTCAAGCCAAGATGGAGATTTACTTGTGGCTGGGACTCAACAAGCAGCGCAAAGACTTCCTGAGCGGCTTGCCCTGCGGCTTCGAGGAGAAGAAGACGGCCAGAGGCCAAAACCTACCATCCTTCCCACCCATCAGCCTCCTCTACACCAGTAAGAGGGCAGGACATGCAGAAGGCAGGAGGTTCAACACCACTTGTGCCAAGGGCTTCCAGGAACTAAGGGGGAAACCCTTCCAGGTGTCCCAATCTGAGGTCTCGCATCATCCCATGGGGATCTGGGGTGGGGGAAACGCCAACCTTCCCTTTAGCCCATTCAAAATTGGCTTTTTGCACATCATGAGCAGGACTCTGGGGATGTCCATATCCATTTCGGGTCCATGTTTGGAGGCAATTTCCTTCACTCATGCTGGCCTGGAGCAGAAGCCTCCGAAAGCCACCCATGTCCATTGCATCCAGGGATGCGATTCCAAGCTCTCACGTCCCTCTCCCTCTGCCGCAGAGAAGCAGGTGTTCCAGCTGCGAGCCCACATGTACCAGGCGCGGAGTCTGTTTGCTGCTGACAGCAGTGGCCTTTCAGATCCCTTTGCCAGAGTCTTCTTCATCACCCAGAGCCAATGCACCGAGGTAAAACTCTTTTCCTGATCCGAAGAATTCGGTAGAGTCTGTGCTTGAATGTGATACTTGTNGCAATTTCCTTCACTCATGCTGGCCTGGAGCAGAAGCCTCTGAAACCCACCCATGTCCATTGCATGGGATCCGATTCCGAGCTCTCACGTCCCTCTCCCTCTGCCGCAGAGAAGCAGGTGTTCCAGCTGCGAGCCCACATGTACCAGGCGCGGAGTCTGTTTGCTGCTGACAGCAGTGGCCTTTCAGATCCCTTTGCCAGAGTCTTCTTCATCACCCAGAGCCAATGCACCGAGGTAAAACTCTTTTCCTGATCCGAAGAATTCGGTAGTGTCTGGGATTGAATGTGATACTTGTCCCATCAGATGTCCTTTCTTTCTCCTCTGCCATGGGGCCTCGCGGTCCTGGGGTGGGAAAGAGCCCATAGCCCTGGAGTTGGACTATCTCACGCAATTCATGCTCAGAAGATCCCTGCTGGAAGCCCATTCCCTTCACCACATGTCCCCGTGTTTGCTTTGGCCTTCAGGGCAAACACCAACCTGTGACGTGGTTCAGACAGGCCAGTTTGTGGTTCTTTCACCAGAACGCATCCCCATGGCTGCCCCTTCGTAGGGTACTGTTTTGCACTGATTTACAGAGGAAAACAGATGCTTAAGCGGAGAAAACATCAGAGCCAGGAATGGACTCTGGGAGATGCAAGCATCATGGGTCCAGACCTTCAAAGCAAATTAGTTCCCGACACTAAGAATGTCCCCATGCAGGAAAATTGAGATCAATGTCCTGTCTTTTTCACATCCTTAGGTCCTCGCTGGTAATGCTATCTGGAGTGGTAAATCGTGTTCCATTCCTCCAGGTTCTCAATGAAACCCTTTGCCCAACCTGGGACCAGCTGCTGGTCTTCGACAACGTGGAGTTATATGGAGAAGCTCATGAGATGCGAGACGATCCTCCCATAATTGTCATTGAGATCTATGACCAGGACACAGTGGTAAGGCGAATCTCAGCAAAGAAAGAGTTTCTGATTCAGAAACTCATGGCAAGGCAAACGAGGCAGAAGATCGGAGGAGAAGCGTTTCTCATGACCTGTGGAAAACATTTCCCCCACATTTCCCAAAGCACAGAAGAAATGAGGAGCCTCTGCTGCTCGTTAATCTCCCAAACTCAATTTATTGGTACCTTATGTTTGGATGGGGGAGTGGGAGTTCATGTGAGGCTGAAGGCAAGGAGATATTCCTCCGATCTCTTCCTCTAGAAGAGTGCTCCATCCCGATCTCCTCACTTCCCCAGCCCTGGATCATGGTCTTGCAGGGCCTTGCAGATGGGAAGCCACCAGTNTGGCCTCCTCACTTCCCCAGCCCTGGATCGTGGTGACACATTAGGAAGGGCCTTGCAGATGGGAAGCCACCAGTGAAGCTGGTCCTATTCTGACGGTGCTAGGGAGTGCTGCATGGCTGACTGTGAAGAGGTTTTTGGGATCTCTTCAGCCAGACAAGAAGCCCCAAGCAACAGACCCAAGCGCTCTCTTTGTCTTCGCAGGGTAAAGCGGACTTCATGGGGCGCACCTTCGCCAAGCCCGTGGTGAAGATGTCGGATGAGCAGTACTGCCCTCCGCGGTTCCCTCCGCAGCTGGAGTACTACCAGATCTACCGGGGCAACTCCACAGCGGGCGACCTGCTGGCTGCCTTCGAGCTGCTCCAGGTACCACCTGGGCAAAACCATCCCAACCCACAGGGGAAATAGATGGGGAAGGGGTGCGAGGGAAACCTGCATTTAATCCATGTTTATATTTCTTGGGTACTACAAAGAGTGGTTAGTTGATCCATCCTAGAAAAGCTAGGAGGTTTAGCACAGCCTGGTGCGAGGGCAGCTCCTGCAGAGCTATATGTTGGTCAAGGTGGTGTGCAGTGAGTTCCAGAACACCCACTAGAGCATTGCACCAGCACAAACTCACTAGAGCATCACTGGGAGACACCAGACGTCAATGGGAGTCTTGGTTCTCTGAGACGTGAAAGGAAGATCTCAGATTAAAGGGATGGGAAGTCACACCAGCATCACAAGAGCATGGGCAATATTTTGCTTTGTAGCCTCCTGGGGTATCAGAACAAAGCCCTTCCTCTGTCCTGACTCCTTTCCCATATACTGACACCCTCTTGTTCTTATCAATTGTATGGTCCACACGGGAAAGTCATACATTCCATGTGTCTTTGACAAGGGACAGTATGGGACTATTCTATAGATATCCATCTCTTTCCATTGACTAAGCACACCAGGAGATGCCTGGATCTGAGCACACCCTAATCCGTGACGTCTCTCTTCCAGATTGGACCTGGTGGCAAGTCAGACCTTCCCCCTATCGACGGACCCACCGACATCGACCGGGGACCCATCCTGCCAGTGCCCATGGGGATTCGCCCGGTGCTGAGCAAATACAGAGTGGAGGTAATTTAACTGCTTTGGCAGGAGCATCTCGGGGCGCCAGACTCTAATGCTCAGCACCAAAGGGTGCTGTGTTGTCCCAGCCTCGCCAGATGACTTTAGGGGCTACATCTCTTGTGCAAGGATGATGTACGGCAGAAAAGACTCCATCCATGGATGTTTGAAGCCAGGAGGCTCTGATGATGGCTTAGACACCTCTTGCCAGATATTTGCATTGAAAGGACCTGGCTGCACTAGCTGCACAAGGAGCCAGGCTCAGAAAAACCAAAAGCAAGAGACTGGGTGACTACCTGCTCTTATCTATGGGTGCCATAGCAAGTTTTGAGCCTGCAGGAGAGGCAATTTGGCCTAAAATTCAGGGTCCCTGGCTTCCCATCT
>VWPW01015247.1:5050-68274 GCA_013389825.1 Crypturellus undulatus
AGGGCTGTTTAAAGCCTGGGAGAGCTTTTTAGGTGTTTTTTTCTTTTTTTTTTTGGAGGGGGGGAGGGGGTGTTGCTTTTCAGGCTTTTTAGTGCTATTTAGGGCTTTTTAGGGCTTCCTAAGGCTCTCGAGGGCTTTTTAGTGCTTTTTTGGGCTTTCTGGGTTTTTGGGGGGATTTTTTTAGACTTCTTAGACCTTTTATCAGGGTTCACCAAGGTCTTCTAGAACTTTTTATGGTTTTCTACAGCTTTTTCGGGCTATTTAGGACTTGTGACGGCTTTTTTTTTTTCTAGGGCTATTTGTAGGGCTTTTTAGAGCTTTTGAGCCCCTTTTTATTCCTAATGAAGGCTTTTCTTTAGGGCTCATACATTTTAGGGCTTTTTGGGGGGCTTTTATTCAGGCTTTTGGCGTTTTCTGGGGCTTTTTAGGGCTTTTTTTCCGGGCTTTTTTTAACGGTTCTTTCAGGCCTTTTTAGGGCTCTTTCGGGATTTTTTTTTTTGTTCCTTTTAGGGTCTTTTATGTCATTTTAGGGCTTTTTTCAGGGTTTCTAGGTTTTTTTCAGGGTTTCTAGGGCTTTTTTCCAGGCTTTTTAGGGCTTGCGAGCAGCTTATTAGGGCTTGTGAGCAGCTTTCTTTAGGGCTATTTCTAGTGCTTTTTTTTAGGGTTATTTTTACTGCTTTCTAGGGATTCCAAGTCCCTGTTCAGGGCTCGCGAGGGTTTTTTTAGGGCTTTGGAGGGCTTTTTTCGTTTTTTGTTGTTGTTGTTTGTATTTTTTTGTTCGTTTGTTTATGTTTGGGTTTTTTTCGGGCTTTTTTCGGGCTTTTAAGAGCTTTTTAAGAATTCTGAGGGCTCTTTAGACCTTTCTAGTCCCTGTTTAAGGCTTGCAAGGGCTATTTAGGGCTTGCGAGGGCTTTTTTAGGGCTTTTTGGGGGGGTGCCTTTTTCGGGCATATTTTCAACCTTTTGGGGGCCTTTTTTTCGGGCTTTTCGGGACTTTACTTTCAGGCTTTTTAGGGCTTGCAAGCGTCTTTTTATGTCTCCCAAGGGCTATTTTTCAGGCTTTTTAGGGCTTTCTTCAGACTTTCTTTCGGTCTTTTTAGGGTTTTTCTCGGGCATTTTTTTGGCCTTTTTAGGGCTTTTTTTCGGGCTTTAGGGGGGGTCTATTTTTTGGGCTTTTTTCAGGCTTTTTCATGCTATTTAGGGGTTCTCAGGGCTCATGAGGGCTTTTTAGTGCTTTTTCGGGCTTTTTTAGGGCCTTTTGGGGATTTTTAGGGCTTTTTCATTTTTTGGGGGGGCTTTTAGGCCTTTTTTCGGGCTTCTGAGGGCTTTTTTGGGGCTTTTTCCGGGCTTTTTTTAGGGCTTTTTTTTTTAAGGGCCTTTTCAGGCCTTTTTAAGGGCTTTTCTTACATCTTTTTCCAGGCTATTTTTCTGGATTTTTTCGGGATTTTTTTCGGGCTTTTTAGTGCTATTTAGGGCTTCTCAGAGCTCACGGGGGCTTTTTAGTGCTTTTTCGGGCCTTTTTTAGGGCCTTTTGGGGATTTTTCGGGCTTTTTTGGGGGGCTTTTAGGCCTTATTTTTCCAGGCTTTTAGGCGTTTTTTTCAGGCTTTTCCTGGCTTTTTCCCGGGCTTTTAGGGCCTTCTTTGGGGCTTTTAAGGGTCTTTTCGGGCCTTTCTTCGGGCTTTTCTTACGTCTTATTTTGAGTTTTTCTTATGACCTTTCTTCGGTCTTTTCCAGACTTTTTTCGGGCTTTTTTTTTCAAGTTTTTTTTCAGGCTTTTGTCAGGCTTTTCTTCGAGCCTTCTTTTGGGTTTTTTTTTTCAGGCTTTTTAGGACTTGTGTGCAGCTCTTCAGGGCTCCGAAGGGCATTTTTACGGGCTTTTTTGGGGGTTTTAGGTCTTTTTGTGGAGGGTTTGGGGGCTTTTTTCAGGGCTTCTTAGAAATCACAAGGGCTTTTTAGTACCTTTTTTCGGACTTTTTAGGGCTGCATTGTTATGTTAGGGCTTTGAGGGCTTTTCAGGGCTTTTAAAGTCTTTTTAGGGCTCCGAGGGCTTTTTACAGCTCTGAGGACTTTACAGGGCTTTTTAGGGGTTTTAAAGGATTTTTAGGTGTTTTAAGGATTTTTAGGCGTTTTAAGGATTTTTAGGGCTCAGAGGGTGTTATAGGGCTCTGAGGGCTTTTCAAGGATTATCAGGGCTTTGTAGGGCTTTTGAGGCCTTTTTAGGTTTGCAAGGGCTTTTTAGGACTCTTCTTTTTTTGGCTTTTAAATGCTTTCCAATGCTTTTTTTTTTTAAATCCTTTTAAGGCTTTTCACAGCTTTTTAGGGTTTGCTAGGGTTTTTTAGGTTTTTTGTTTTTTTTTTTTTTTTTTTTTTTTTTTAGGATGACAAGGGTTTTAAAGCATTTTAGGGCTTTTTAGGACTTTTTAGGGCTGTGATTGCTTTTTAGGGTTTTTTAAGGGTATTTTAAGGGCTTTTTACGTCTTCTTCAGGGTTTTTAGGCCTGCAAGTGATTTTTTGGTCTTTCTAGGGCTTTTTAGGGCGTTTTATGGCTGGCAGGGCCTTTAAAGACTTTTTGGGTATATGAGGGTTTTTTAGGGCGGTGTAGGTCTTTGTAGGCCTTTTTAGGGCTTTTCGGGGTTTCTTAGGGCTTCTTAGGGTTTCCGAGGACTTTTTAGACCTTTCGAGCCCCTGATTAGGGCTTATGAGGCCTTTTTTAGGGCTTGCAAGGGCTTTTTTCCAAGCTTTTTTTCAGTTTTTGAGGGCTTTTTTTAGGGCTATTTTTAGAGCTTTTGAGGGGGTTTTTAGGGCTATTTTCAGGGTTTTTTAGGGTTCTTTAGTGTTATTTAGGGCTTATTAGGCCTCGCGAGGGCTTCTTAGGGCTTCTTACAACTCTCAAGGGCTTTTTAGTGCTTTTAAGTGCTATTTTCCAAGCCTTTTAGGGCTTTTTTTGGCCTTTTTTTTTTTTTAAAGCTATTTAGGGCATGTGAGGGCTTTTTAGAGTCCCTTTTAAGGCTTGCAAGGGCTTTTTTTTGTTTGTTTTTTGTTTTTGTTTTCTAGGCCTTTTTAGTGCTTTTTAGGATGGCAAGGAGTTGCAGGGCATTTTAGGGCTTTTTATGGATGTGAGGGCTTTCTTGGGCTTCTTAGGGCTGCGAGAGCTTTTGGGGGCTTCTTAGGGGTTTTGAGGGTGTTTTTATGGCCTTTTATGGCTGTGAGGACCTTTAAGGCCTTTTTAGGGCTTTGTAGATCTTTTTAGGGCTTTTCAGGGTTTCTTAGCGCTTCCAAGAGCTTTTTAAGAATTCTGAGGGCTTTTTAGACCTTTTGAGTCCCCGTTTAAGGCTTGCGAGGCCTTTTTAGGGCTTGTGAGGGTTTTTTAGGATTTGCAAGGGTTTTTTTAGGACTTGCAAGGGATTTTTTTAGAGCTTCTTAGGGCTACCGAGGGCTTTTTAGGGCTTTTTTTCCCCGTACATTTTAGGGCTAATTTTTGAGCTTTTTAAGGCTTTTTTTTAGGGCTTTTTGCGGGGGAGGGGGGGGGACGGTTTAGGGCTTTTGGGGATTTTTCGGGCTTTTTTGGGGGCTTTTTTTCTGGGCTTTTTAGGGCCTCATTTAGGGCTTGCGAGGGCTTTTTTGGGGGGCTTTTTAGTTTTTTTTTTTCAGTCTTTTTCAATCTTTTTAAAACTGCAATGTTACGTTATTTTAGAGCTTTGAGGGCTTTTTAGGGCTCTGAGGGTGTTTTAGAGCTCCAAAGGCTTTTCAGGGCTTTCTGGGGCTGCAATGGCTTTTTAGGGCTTTTTAGAATTGTGATGATATTTTAGGGCTTTTCAGGGCTTTTTAGGGTTTTTAAAGGATTTTTAGGTGTTTTAAGGATTTTTAGGTCTTTTAAGGATCTTTAGGGCTCAGAGGGTGTTATAGGGCTCTCAGTGTTTTTCATGGATTATCAGGGCTTTTCAGGACTTTGTAGGCCTTTTGGGGCCTTTTTAGGTTTGCTTTTTTTTTTTTTTTTTTGGCTTTTTTTTTTTTTCCGGGGCTTGTTTTTTCACTTTTTTATTTTTTTCCAACCTTTTTTTTTTGGGGGGGGGGGGGGGGGTTAAGGCTTTTCATGCTTTTTTATGGCTCTGAGGGCTTTTTTAAGCTTGCTAGGGCTTTTTATTTTTTTTTTTTTTTCAACTCTTTTTTTTTTGGGGGGGGGGGGGGGGGTTAAGGCTTTTCATGCTTTTTTATGGCTCTGAGGGCTTTTTTAAGCTTGCTAGGGCTTTTTATTTTTTTTTTTAGGATGGCAAGGGTTTTAG
The DNA here is from genome assembly GCA_013389825.1 of Crypturellus undulatus. NCBI lineage: Eukaryota > Metazoa > Chordata > Aves > Tinamiformes > Tinamidae > Crypturellus > Crypturellus undulatus. The sequence continues at coordinate 9,334 of VWPW01015247.1, forward strand.
GGCATTTTAGGGCTTTTTAGGACTGTGAAGATTTTTTTTTAGTTTTTTTTTTGTTTCTTTTAGGGCTTTTTACATCTTTTTCGGTCTTTTTACATCTTTTTCAGGTTTTTTAGGCCTGTGAGGGCTTTTTTTAGGGCTTTCTAGGGCCTCTTAGGGCTTTTTTTTATGGTTGGCAGGGCCTTTAAAGCCTTTTTAGGTCTATGAGGTCTTTTTAGGGCTTTCTAGGATATTTTTGGGCTTTGTAGATCTTTTTTGGTTGTTGTAGGGTTTTTTAGGTCTTCTGAGGGCTTTTTAGAGTTTGCGTGCCTATTCTTAGGGTTTTGCGAGGGCTTTCTTCAGGGCTTTTTCTAGGGCTATTTTAAGGATTTTTTAGGGATTTCAAGACCCTATTTAGGGCTCATGAGGGCTTTTTAGGGTGTTTTTAAGATTTTTTTTTGAGGTCTTTTTTGAGGGCTTCTTAGAGCTTGCAAGGGCTTTCTTTCAGGCTTTTTAGGGAGGGATTTTTAGGGCTCGCAAGGGCCTTTTAGGGCTTCTTAGGGCTTTTTTGAGGGACTTTTTAAGGCTTTTTGGGGGATTTTTTCAGTTTTTTTGGGGGGCTTTTTTTGAGCTTCTGAGGGTTTTTTTTCTAACTTTTAGGGCTTTTTCGGGCTTTTTTTTTTAGGGTTTTTTGGGGGCTTTTTTTCTGGACTTTTAGCCTTTTTTTGGGGGGGGTAGGGCTTATTTCGGGCTTTTTTTCATGCTTTTTAGTGTCTTTTTCTGGCTTTTTATTGCTATTTAGGGCTTCTGAGCCACTTTTTAGGGCTTCAAAGGCATTTTTAGGGCTTCTTTTTATGGCTCTCAAGAGCTTTTTTAAGGGCTTTTTTAAGGCATTTTGGGGAGGAGTTTCAGGGCTTTCGAGGGCTTGCACAGGCTTGTGAGGGCTTTTGGGGGCTCACGAGGGCTTTTTAGGGCTTCTTAGGGCTTGCAAGGGCTTTTAAAGGCCTTTTTCAGGGTTTTTAGGGCTTCTTAGGGATTTTTAGGGCTTGCAAATGCTTGAGAAGACTTGCAGGGGCTTATGAGAGCTTCTTAGTGTTTTTTTTGTCATTTTGAAGATTTTTAGGGTTTTTTTAGGGCTTTTTGTGGGTTTTAAGGGGTTTTTAAGGCTTGTGAGGCCTTTTTAGGTCTTGCAAGGTCTTTTCAGGTCTGCACGGGCTTTAGGGCTGCCACTTTAGGGCTAAAGGAATGGGAATAAAGAGTTATTCCCTCTCCACACCTGTCCCACGTGGAATCCGTCCCTGTGAGGTCCCTTCACCCTGGCCTACATCCTCCATGGTGTCCATCCCCCATGTCGTCAGTCACGCACCCTGTCCGTACCTTGGCGCATCCATCCTTGTCACCTCTGTCTCTCGCTGCGTCCATCCCCACCACCTCTCTGCCTCATGCTCTCTGTCCCTGATGCATCCATCCTCCAGGGCTGCTCTCCCTGTGTCCAGCCCAGTGTCCATCCTCCAGGGGGTCCTTCCCCCACTCTGTCTATCCCTTGTCATGGGCATCCTCGTCACCTCTGCCCCTCACTCGCTCCATCTCCACGGGCCGCCCGTAGTTCCATCCTTAGCAGATCCGTTGTGGAGACGGTTGCTGCCTCCCTTCTGGCAACTGCTGCAATGGATCAAGCCACAGTGATCTGTTCCGTCGCCTTGAGCACTCACATCCCGCACGGCCATTGGTTCCCCAAGGACTGCCTCTACCAGCGGGGCAAAAATGCCCCTTTCTCACACCGTGTCCCTGGCTGAGGATCTCCATGGCCCCTAGGAGGCCTCGGCTCTTTCCATCTGGTCCTGTCCATGCTCTGGGGTGCAGAGACAGGAAAGAGGAACAGACCCTGATCCTGCTAAAGCCCCAGTGTGCTGGGAGCAGCAGCAGTGAAAGGTCTCTTTGCCATGGAGAGAGACACATCCCGAGAGTGTGATCTCGTCCATCCCTTCTCGGACAGCCGGAGCTGGTGCCTTGGTCAGGAGCAGGGAGTTGGGACATTTCACTCCTCTGACAGCAGACAGGGCAGCCCAGGAGTTCAGAGCCTCCCAGGTCTCAGGGTGTTCCCCTGAGAGCCCAAGAGCCCATTATTCCCTTGCCGGGGCTGATCAGCAGATCAAAGCCTCACCTGTAGGTGCACAAACCACAGCCCACGTGACCTCGGCAGCCTGCGCCGTGCTCTCCCTGCAGCAGTGACCAAGCCAGGAAGACAGTGGTTTCTCTCTAGCCTTGGTTCCTCAAGCAGTGTCACTGTGTGTAGCCACTGTGGCAGCTCCAGGATGTGCTCCCAGGGATGGGGCTGCAGGGGCTGCTCCTGTTGCCTTTGCTGTCATGGGTGCTGGGTGCAGGTCCCAGAAGTGCAGTGCAGTTTCTCATCAGTGATGCTGCATCTCACCACACCTGTTGCTATTGCAATGCTTCATACTTTTCCACGCCATTAGGCTTTCACTTTTTTTTTTTTTTTTTTGAGAAATGCTTGAACATTTTATTATGTGATTCAAATACTACTCAGTCTCCTTTATTTTTTCCCACATTATTTTATTATGCTCCTCTTCCATGGAATGCTGTCATTATCTTCTTCGGTGCCCTCTGTATTTAACTTTTTCATCTTACCTTCCCAGCGGGCTCATGGCTTGGAAACTGATTGTGAGGTCACTGCTGCCTGAGTGCCTGATAGGCCAACTGCAGGATATGGGGGGACGTGCTTTTGAAGTCGTTCCTTCTGGAGTAGGTGATACGCCAGCAGCAGGCACATGAGTGAGACATGTGCCTTCCTTTGAGGTCATTCCTGCTGGAGTAGCTGATAGGCCAGGAGCAGCTATATTGGTAGTGTGTTCAGTTTTGGGCACCTCACTACAAGAAAGACATAGAGACACTGGAGTCTGTCCCAAAAAACGCAAAGTAGCTGGTGAAGGGGTTGGAGCACAGACCTTATGAGCAGCAGCTGAGGGAGCTGGGGTTATTTAGTCTGGCAAAGAGGAGGCTCAGGGGAGACTTTACCGCTCTCTACAACTACCTGAAAGGAGGTAGTTGTAGGTGTGGATTGATCGCTTCCCCAAAATAACTACCAAAAACAGAACAAGAGGAAATGGTCTCAAGTTGTGCCTGGTGAGGTTCAGATTAGATGTTAGGAAAAATTTCTACATGGAAAGAGTAGTCAAGCATTGGAACAGGCTGCCTAAGGAAATAGTGCAGTCATCGTTCCTAGGAATGTTCAAGAAACATGTAGATGAGGCACTTAGGGACATGGTTTAACAAGCTCGATGTTGAAAGAGTTATGGTTGGACTCAATGATCCTGAAAATCTTTTCAAACCATAATGATTGTATGATTCTATGAATGTATGAGTGGGATGTTCTTTTGACGTCATTCCTGCTGGAGTCGCTCATAGGCCAGCAGCAGGCACATGGCCTGAGTGCTGACTCTGAGGTCACTGGTCCCTCAGCACCTCACAGGNAGCAGGAGGCACAGCACTTGCATGTTGGTTGTGAGGTCACTTCCCCCACAGCCCCTGATAGGCCAGCAGGAGGCACATGCTTGGGAGTTGCTTGTGACGTCACTACTGCCTCAGCTTTGCAGTGGCTGAGAGCGCTGTAAGCAGCCGTGGGCTCTGCTCATGGACTGCAGAGCAATCGGTCCTGCTGTACAGTGGAAAGAAGGACAGGTCGGGGAGCTGGACTAGCTCTGACACGCAGCATTTCTGTCAAGTGAATTCTACTGCTCATGCAAAAGGTCTTTTCAGCATCTTCACTTCAGTTCAAAAGAATGAGGTTTTGAGGAAGACAGTTTTAGGAGTTTTTAAATATATACATGTTTATGTATATATTTATATACACATATGTATGACAAATATCCTTACGATGGTCTCTCTTTGATGGAGAGCCAGATCAACCTCTGCCCCATGAGTCCTGGTATCCCGTAAGTTAGAAGGGGGCTGGGGCAACCTCACTCCTACACAGACCCCTTTGTTGTGCAACTTGCAGTGTCAGTATTTCAACTGCAGCTGAAACCACCCCAGTCCCAAAGAGCACAAGAGCAGAACAGGATCAACCTGGAGAGGAACAGAAACAAGGAGCAGTACCGTGATTTTACTGCCAAGGGACGTTAAGCCAAGAAACAGAGAGGTACTCAGGAAAGTCTTCACCTTACCAGCTGGGCATGCTGCCTTGCAGGTGGCAACCTGGCAAGGCATTCACTCCCAACCCCTTTACTGGGTATCATGAAATGGACCTGTGGCAGGAGAGACATTACTGTCCTCTGCCAGGGGTATGACTGCAGAGAAGGTGGTTCATGTCGTGGAATCCATGGCTTTCAGGGCAGAGGCTCTGCTGGATGGGAGAGGAGACACTGGGGGTTGATCACAGGAAAGTGTCTGCACAAGCAGGACTGGCCATGGCTTGCCCGAATCAGTGTTCCCATGATGGTTCTGTCATTTCCTCTCATTCCCTGGCTTTTCTGCCTGGAGCTGTTCCTGACAGCATCTTTTTTCCTGCAAGCACCCACAGAGATGCTATGATCCCCTTCCATCCTCTCTGTGCTCAATTCTGCTCTCCTGCAACACTGGGCAGGGGCATCTTTGTGCATGCAAACCCTACAGAGCTAATCAAATAAAAATGATCCTCTCCCCCAGAGCTTCTCCCTGCAACACCATGATAAATTCCTCAGGCATGCTGAGTACTTACCCTTGAAAGTGGTAGAGTCACTGCCCTGGGCACACATCACTATCCTCGTCACAGGACACTGCTCTAAATCACAACCATGGGAAGACCTCGGTGTACACTGGCTTCACATCCCTGCAGCATCCCTGGGAGAAGATAGCAGCATGCCCTGTCCTTCAGACAGCCTGTCTGGGAATCCCTGCTCTGAAGCACCTCCTCCTCCTCTGCACTGAAGAACTTGGGTCAAATAGCCTAAAAAAATGGTCATGAGATGGGTGTAGAAATTTCCTCCAGGCATCCCAGTAGCATTGTTCCACAGCCAGAGACTCACTGTGTCAAGAGCTCCAACAATGAACTCTCTCTCCCCTGTCCTCCCACTCCATACTGCCTTTCACTTATCTCTCTCTTCTCCCATCCCATGCCACCAAGAACAGGCAGTGCCTGGAGCTCTGCTGCTCTTCAGAGAGGAACTGCTTTGGGAAAGAACTGTTTCTTGCTTTTTTTTCTACCAGGTTGCCATGAGCTCACCCTATCCCAAGAGCCTTGTCCCACTTGGGAATAGGGGCCCAGCTCAACAGATGACTTGATTTCTCCTTTGTACTCGCTCCTCCTGGGTGATGCTCACTGAGCAGACTAAAATAATCATGGAGCTCTCTGCATTAAAACAGCTGATAAAATTCTGTGCAGACACTTGATCCAGTGACAAATAAATAGCCCAGCAGCATTGTGTCACATGCTTGTCATTCCAAGAGATATGGCACATGCAGCATGAGACCCACAGGAGAACCATGACCTTTTGGAGTGGATGCTGGGCAATTGCGTGTGAGAGGCCAGTACTCTCCGAGCAGGTTCTTCCTGATAGTCCATGCATACAGAGAGTGCAAGATTTAATAGAACAAGTTTATTTTGAAGATACATGATGTTACAATGGATTTTGATTTATCAGCGTGATTCCGCGAGGTACAGAAATCACAAACACACTTACACAGTTCAATCGCAATATCAGTGTGATTGCCATTACCTGCCTCTATAATATGCATCCCTCATAAAGCAGAAACAAATACGTGGGACGAAGTTGGCACAAGTCCATTTCCCTCTTCGAAATTCCTGTGTTAGTTGTTCAGATTTCATACACTATGCTGGGCTGAGTCAAGAATACACTTCCCTCATGCTGGTCTGGCTATATTCAGGGTAATACTCACATTCATTTTATCATCTCAGGAAAAAACGTTTACACCTGTTAATCTACTCGAGTTATGGCTGCTTCTCTAAAATGAAGGGCATCTTTCGGTGCCCCGTGTTTTGGGATAAAGACATTTCTCCATACAACCTCATTGATTAGTGAGTTACATGCATTGTAAATGTAGCATCCTAGGCACCTCACCCTTTGCCCATCTCCTCTGCATCTTCTTATACGGTCAGGGTTTACTGGTCGCTCATAAAGCGGCAAGAACCAAAATCTGTCCTTTTCACAACAATGGATCAAAGAAAAGTAATTCAAGAATGAATTGAACAGTACATAGATTAGATATCAAATACCATGGGAATGGGGAGTAGAGGCACATGAGACAGTTACTGGTGCTGACAATATACCCATTGGGTCAATCTCCTTCTGGCATCTTTGAGCTCCTTGTTCCTCAAGCTATAGATGAGGGGATTCACTGTTGGAGGCACCACTGAGTACAAAACAGCAATCACCAGATCCACGTTAGGTTGGGAAATGGAGAGGGGCTTCAGGTGGGCAAACGCAAGCGTGCTGACAAAGAGGGAGACCACGACCAGGTGAGGGAGGCACGTGGAAAAGGCTTTGTGTCGTCCCTGCTCAGAGGGGATCCTCAGCACAGCTCTGAAGATCTGCACATAGGACACTGCAATGAAAATGAAGCATCCAAAGACTAACCAGGCACTAAGCACAATAGCTCCAGATTTCCTGAGGTAGGAGCCTGTGCAGGAGAGCTTGAGGATCTGGGGAATTTGACAGAAGAACTGGTGCAGAGCATTGCTTTGACAGTGTGGTATTGAAAATGTATTAGCAGTGTGCAGGACAGCACAGAGAAAACCACTGCCCCAGGCAACTGCTGCCATTTTGACACAAGCTCTGCTGCCTAGGAGGGTGCCATAGTGCAGGGGTCTGCAGATGGCAACAAAGCGGTCGTAAGCCATGACAGTGAGAATAAAGTACTCCGCCAAAGTGAAAAAGACCAGCAGAAAGACTTGGGTAGCACATCCCAAGTAGGAAATGGCCCTGGTGTCCCACAGGGAATTGGACATGGATTTGGGGACAGAGGTAGAGGTAATGCCAAGATCGAGGAGGGAGAGGTTGAGTAGGAAGAAGTACATGGGGTTGTGGAGGTGGTGGTCACAGACTACTGCTGTGATGATGAGGCCATTCCCTAGAAGGGCAGCCACGTAGATGCCTAGGAATAGTGAGAAGTGCCAGAGTTGCAGCTCCCGCGTTTCTGAGAATGCCAGGAGGAGGAACTCATTGAAGGAGCTTCTGTTGGACATTTGCTTCCTTTGGGCATTCTCTCTCTCCTGTCCAAGGAGAGAAAGACATTGACAAGTTAGGACAGACTTCTCTGAGCAAGACTTATTCTTACACCTCTGCCCTCCCCACAAAAGCAGATATTCCCCCCCCCCCCCCCGCCCCCCTTTTTTGCTTTTTGCACAGTGTAAAATGCTAAAGCCCCTTCAGAGTCAAATGGTCAATGTCCTGCCCATGGGCTGTCCTGAAGAGAGAGGTGGTTCATTCTGAGACAGCCCCTCTCACCCCACAGTTCATTGCTCAGAACCCCACAGGTCAGAGGGGGACTTGGACACCTGACTGTCAAGGAAAGGTCTGCATGGCAGATGCCACAAGTGCCTTGTCTGAACTACATCTGAATCCCCATATCCAGAGAGTCTAAGGAAAAGGACAAGAGCAGCACAGAGAGGTGAGAAGACATGGAGCAGTGGCATGATATTACTGCCAAGGGAGGCAGGGACTCTGGTATTTCTCCTCCTCTTGGTATGTGACCACCAAAGAAATAGCTCATGACCTAGTCCCCACAGGCCTGAGGGCTGAAGTGCTGAAATTTGTAGTTTCCACCCATACTTTCACTTTGCTACCCCAAGCTGTCCCTGCGTGAACCAGTGTTTCTCTTCCCGCATCTCGCCCTTTTCAGTGCTCACAGATCACATCCTATCCACTGGGCCCTCAGAATTGTTCTGAATCCCAGCTCTGGACAGACCTGTGTGAATCCACTAAATTCATCCTCCTGCAGTTTCCCTGGCAGAAGGCAGCAGGTCACTCTGTCCTTCTGACCATGTGGCAGTGAATTCCAACTGGAAACATCTCGTCCTCCATGCTGCAGAAGTTGGGAGGGTGATCCCAGTCGCAGTCATGGAATGGCTTGAGCTTAGAAGACTTCACCAAAGTCCTTCTGCATTTCCCATGCAAAAGGCTGTAAAGATTTTTCCACAAGGAGCTCTCCCTCCTGCTCCACACTGCCTATCACATCTCTCCGCCTTCTCTCACCTTATGGCAGCAAGAGCAGACAGTGCCTGGAGCCCTGTTAATCTTTGCCAAGGAGCGGCTCCTGGGCAGAGTGTTAAGTATGGTGAGGAATGATGCAGTTCTCCCATAAGAGAGAAACAGTAATATATTTTACTGAGGTAAGATATAGTAGTTTAGCATAATTCCATGATAAATAAGATAATGATTTAAGAATGAACAATGGCAAGGTTTACTCACTTATGTACTGCATGAAGAACAGGGTCAGATGGAAGCATCAGGGAGACTCTCCTGTTGAATCATGACTTTCAGAATGGACCACCTTGCTTTCTAAACTGCTTGCAGAGCAGCCTGGCAGTGGCTGGATCCAATCTTGGTCTCAGACTGGTCAACCGTTTACATGTAAAGGATTATGTGCACAATCATTTAGAGACACAACTAAGGAAAAATTCAAAGGTTTTTAAAGATTCAACATTCTATTAGTCACTTACTGAGGATCTGTTGTGAGTCAGGAATCTTTCAACCTCAAGGAGTATCCTTGAGAGGTGTCCCTGCTTCAGAGGAGGTTCTGCAGTACGGCCCGCTGCTGTGGAGGAGAGCACAATGGGCTCCGGGCTGCCTGTGCTATTAATGGAGGGGAGGGGGAAAGATGATTGATTCATAGTCATATTTGCATACTAGGTGGATTTTAGTTCATGCATGCTCAGTTAGCCCTTGCCTATGAACTGTTTATGGAGAAGTCAGGTTGAGAGTTGGAAGCAGAAGAGCACAAGAAGGGGATGGGGGAGAAGTAGCACCCAGTCACACAGAGATGCCTCTTGCTAGTGCTGCTGGGTTTCCATGCCAGGAGCCTGGCAGAGACCCTGCTGAAGGCAGAAATTTCTCTCTTCCTGCTAGGAAGCAATTACTGAGGGCACCCTATGGTTTCTCTGTGAACAGTGCAGACAGACTGATTCCAACACTGCAGTTTGTCAAACTTGGGGATGATTAACAACAAGAGGTAGACAAGCCCCACTCTGGAGACACCTCTTCCCATTTCTTCACTACACTGGACCCCTGAACAGGAACAAGAAGGGAACTCATTTTCCCACAGTTCAGATATTTCTTGAGATAGTCAGTTTGGACATACCATGCCAGTTCATGAACTCTTGGGGTGGAGTAGGATTCAGCGTGCTCTCATGATCTCCACAGAGATACAGAAGGTGGGATTCCCCTTGCCCAAGCTGAAGGGTACACAACAGAGATGTGTGCATGCAAGCTCCTTGTCCAAGCTCCTATTATAAATCAGTGGAAACTGAGGTTGGGAGCCAGGTGCCCCCACACAAATACCTTTGAAGAGACAAGGTGCTCCCAGATTTGTGCCAGTGTTTCTTTGCTTTGATGGAACCGGTGTAAGACCTTCATGCTTCTAGAACTTCACATGGGGGCCGAGTGTGGAATTTCCTTGCCTATCTGCAATTCTTCTAGAGGCCCACTGCTACTACTACAGCTCTACACACTACAAAACTGAGACACAGGCAAAGCCCTACAGTGCAAATAGCTTATGTAATTCAGTGCAGGCACTTGATTCACTGACATAAAAATAGGTCCTTAGGGTCATGTCAGATATTTGCGTTGTCCAGCATAACCACATGTGTCTAGCAGATACAACATAGGATGTATGGGAAAGCCATTCTTTCTTGGGTGGCTGCTGGGCCAGTGGCCCTGGGCATCCCAGATTACCAACCTGTCCCCAAACAAATAAATTCTGACATTGTTCTTAGGCAAGGTCCTTCGCATCTACAGCTGTCCCGATCCGATTTCAGGAGAGGTTTTGATACGATCCCAGGAGCGAGATTAAGACACAAATGGGGTCAAATGCTGTACAGCCTTCTAAGCTTTATTTGATAAGCACATTAGGACAGAGAGGGAAAAAGAAGAGGAAGAGGAAAAAGATTGAAAAGCAAGCAAGCAGGAGAGGTGCAGCAAGATTACAGTTACCACCACCACCGGTCCAGCTAAGTGTTGTTGGCTTCGCTGAAGTGCAGGTAGAGGTGCCTCAGTGCCATGGTGCAGGTGATGTTCAGGGAAAGAAGCGTGTGCCCCAGAAGAAGCTGCACACATCTGGGAAGAAGCCACTGCACCCTGCGGGGGGAATGCGCAGTCCTTTTATGTCCCTGTTCTCAAACAGTCCGCCCCACCATTTTCTGTATGCTCAGGTGCTCCTCTTCCCCCAACTTGGTTGCCCGTGCCCCTTCACAGACACTGCTGGGCATTGTTTAGGCCTCATCTCTATCTCACAATCTTCCCAGAGGCAGGGTGCCAAGGTCAAGAAGTAGTAAGTTGCAGAGAGATAAAGCACCTGGAGCTGACATTAGTGTCTTTCCAGAGCCAAGGCCAAAGAGTCATAAATTGTATGGAGATGAGACACCTCAAGCTGATAGACGGGGTGCCTAGGTCAAGAAGTCCTAGATGACATGGCAACAATGTCGAGACAAAGCACAATTGAGGAAGGACAGAAGCAGGGTACAGACACTAGCCTTCATAGGAGCAGATTTGAGTTTGTCCAGATGGGGGTCCCCAGGCAGCCATCTCTGAAGGGCCCAGGAACTCCTGAGTCTTTAAGGGCAGCACCCACCAAGCACAAGAATGCTCCATGCTGATACTCAGTGAAGCTGTTAAACATCTCAGAGGATCTGCCTGGCTAAACAGGGAACTCACACCTGAGCACCAGGGCAAAAAGTTAGCATATGGGAGGGGGATGAAGGATAGCCCGCACATCAGAAATTTAGAACTGTGGTATGGACATGATGTTAGGGAAGACAGTGCTACCCTAGGATTGACACTGACAAGGTGTGTTAAACGCATGAGGATGAGCTGCTACTGCTTCAGTAAAAATAAAAGGAGAAGGTGGGCTGACTGCTGAGTGATCAGGGAGCAGGAGATGCAGATAGGTCTGAGGAACTCATCACAGCATTGGCTTCAGTTTTCACCAGAAATGTTTCCCAGTCTCTTGTGCCTGGAGTCGTGACTCTAAGGAGAAAAACAACCATCAAGGTTTGAGATTACTGAGGGATTTGTGAGAATTCAAACTATACAATGACTGTCAATGGCGCTGCAAGGGCTGCATAGGAGGATGCACTTAGAGCTGACTCTGTCATAGCAAGGCCACTCTCTATCATCTTTGACAGCTTGTGAAGATTGGGAGAGGTCCTAATGATTACAGAAAGGCAAATGTTATATCCCTCTTCATAAAAGGTCCACGGGACTACATGAGAGCTGCAAACAGTTCAACCTCACTTTGGTGAGGAATATGCAACGGAATGAATTATTTCACATCGCATTTCTGGGCCATGTAGAGGAAGAGTCTACATGGTTTTCCCAGGGTAAATTGTGGTTCACCACAATTCTTCTAATTCTTCTCTGATTAAATAGGTGCATTTGTAGATAGAGAAGAGCAAACATCTTTTATTCAGACTTTAGCAAGGTACTTGACATTGTCTCCCACCATATATTTGCATGCAATTTAGGGATTTACCATCTAGAGGGGTGGCAGACAACCTGATGCATAGATAGCTGCTTGGATGGTCAGGCTCAGAGGGCAGAGGGTAGCCCTCATGGGGAGCCCAAAGAGAAATGGAGTAACCATGATCACTCTGGGAATCTGACCCTTTTGCCATCTCTGTTAGTGGCACACAGGAGGCAACACTTGCCATATGTGCAGATGACCTGAAACTGCAAGGGAGAGACTAGGCATATGCTTGAGGGTTGCCATTCAGAGGGACCTAGACAGACAGGAGAAACAAGCTGCAGAAACCTCACAAAACTCACCGAGGAAAATGCCAGGTTCTGTACAAGGGGCAGAACAGCACACCACAGTTATGCTGTTACAAGCTGGGGCCCTATAATAAGCTGGGGCCTGAGTGCCTGAGTAGCAGATCAGCAGAAAAGGGGCAGACAGAAGGCAAAACATGGGCCAGCAGCTTTGGCAGCTAAGAAGGCCAAAAACATCCAAGTCTGGATGCCAAGAACAGAGCCTGGAACTGGACGGAAATGCAGATCCCACTCTCATCAGTATTCCGTAGACCACATCTAGAATATTGCGTGCAGTGTGGGTCCTTGGGAAATGTAGAAGGCTGGCTACTAGGAAAAAAAATGTCTGAGGGCCCTCAAAATAACTGGGAAGCTGGAGAACTCTGACTGTGAAGATATGGGACTTGTTCAACATGGAGAAGAGGTGGCTTTGGAGGGACCTCATTTGTAGGGTCTTCCATTGCTGCAAGGAGGTCATCAAGAATATGGAGGCAGGATCTTCATCCAGATGTATGGTGGGAGAATAAGTGATAATGGGCATAAGTAGAAAGAAGACTTATTAATGGAGGAGACAAAGAAAAGTTTTTCCCTTTGGAGGATGGTCAAGCAACTGGGAACTGGTTACCTGGCGAGTGTGTGTAGTCTCCCCACTTGAACTTTTACAAGATCAGACTGGATCAAGTGCAGAGCAACTTGGCTGAGCCCAGAGCTGACCCTGCTGGGAGCAAAGTGAATGGGCTAGAGAGCTCCTGAGCTCCCTTCCACCCTAAAGGATTCCATGATTCTCCTCTCTCTCAATCTGTATCTGCAGGCAGGTTTTCCTTGTCCGTGTAAGTAGGTCAGCTTTCCTGAGCTCCTCCATTCACAGTGGTTCAGATGCAAAACTTCTAGGACGGAATCCCCAAATGCTCCTGATCAATCTTTTGCTTAATTTTCAATTCCACCCTTTTTTCCCTCTTTCTCCCTTGTAAGTTTGTGTCTTCCACCATCCTGATATCCTCTGATACAGTCAGCCCAAATATATCTACCCTTTCTGCATTGGTGTTGTCTTGTGTTGTTTTGTTGGTTGGTTGTTTGGCAGAGAGAAACTTCAATCCTGAAGACCTTTGTGCAGCTTGGGTGATTTGGAGAACAGACACCTCCCAGAGATTTGCAGGAGAAGTGACAAGTCCTACGCATAGTGGGGAATGATTGTGTCCATGCAGAGAGGTTGAGAGAACTTGAAGAGTAGGCCTATGGTGCTCCAAGTCTCTCTGAGGGATCTCTGTGATCATCCCCTGGTTTGGTGTTTCAAGGAGAAACAAGTGAGGACAGAGAGACATGAGCAGAGGTAGGGAGTAAGGGTGAGAGTAAGGTGCCAAAGCAGTCTGGTTGTCTGCTCTTTTTTAGGGAAACAGGCACAGGCATGGGACACCATATGACACTTTGTGACGGAGATAGCTATGGGCACTGCCAAAGCTGCAAGGACCCAACAAAAATGTCTTTGTCCTCTTAGCTATGGCTGGTGCCACTGAGGCACTAAAGATGATGCTGTTTTCTTAAATCTCTGTGGCCTCACAGCCTGCTCACATTCGGGGAGCTCAGAGGGTACCATATTGCTGTCCTGCACTTGTGCTTGTATGCCCTTGCCCTCATACTGCTCACAGAAAGAGCACTGAGAAACATGGGGAGGAAAGGATAACCCTGCCCATGGGCTGTGTGCCTGTACAATCTATTTGATAAAGCACGTCAAGGTTGAGTTGGCATCAGAGACACCTGTGCATTGCCTTTTCCTACCTGCAATCAGCACCTCCAACGTTCTGTGTTAACAACCCATGGGGAGCCTTCTTTGGTAATGACCCTCAGTGGGACCCATTAACACTCCAAGAAACTTTTGGGTTTTCTACTGACTTCAACTTCTTGAGGGCTTTGTTTAATCTCCTCTCAGGATGTGAGGTTCATGGACTCTGCACCAAATACCCTCAAGGAGCTATTAAAATGCAACAAACCTCTAAGGACCCATGAGTCTCATAATTTTCTTCAGTTCTTCAATTCTTGAGGGCTACTTAGAAAGTTTTCAGCAGTGTGTAGACCAGAAGAAGCTATCAATGAGCACCTGAAAAGAAGGATGCCGGCTTTTTAAGCTTACAGAATAAGTTCTAGAAAAAGTTCTATCAACATTCTCCAATTCATACAGGACATGTAGGAAAAGCAGTATTTTCAATAGGAGGATTTGAGGATGGACAGACTTTCTCCACACGTCCCAACTTTCCATTTCCCTAATCAGCCACTGGGGGCTTGCATCTCTCCTGTTAAATTATAACTTTTTCCATTCAAGCGTGTACATGAATGTAACAGCTCCTCTACACCAATTCCCACCTGCTTTCCTTAGACAACTAGTAGCAGACACGGGAGATTTTCTTCTTAACTACAAACTGAAAAACAAAGATATGCTACAAGTTGATAAAAAATAAAATACATTCCTTCAAGTGTATACTAAATCCAGGTTGCCTCCAGTGTGGAATCATCTTCCTCAGCAAGGAATTCCCCTCCTAGAAATGTTTGTGACAGACAGGCAAGGAGAGATAGAAACACAACTATGGCTAAAGAAGCAAGGAGAATCTGGAGCAGGTTTTAGACCTCTTGAATGTCAGAGGAGCAACTAAAGGGTTGAGAGGAATCTCAGTGACTAAAGCGAAAGGAACAGAACGGGAAAGCATTAGAAAGTGCATAAACGTAGACAGTCTGATGCAGTGGGAACTTCAGAAATGATCAGCATAGTCAGGACAAGGGAAATACGTGATTATAGAGATTACATTCATGGTTTAAAAGAGAGAGTACTGGAAACACAAGTTGAAGGGCAGACCAATATGCCTCTCTCCTGAGATTCATAGGCTACCTGAAAATTTCCACTATTTCATCATGGGAAACCAATGACATTAGGATAACTCAACCCTTTTAGCTGACAAAAGGCTGTTTGCTCAACATCAAGGTGCAGGTGGAGGTTGGCCAAAGGAGTCCTGGGCACCTAGAATGACAACATATATCCATGATCTTGTGACTGCATCTTAAACGAGTTTTGACAAACACTTTCCTTTCCAAAACAAGAAAAAAAAACATACAAATGACAATAGTTTCCATAGCCCCAGAGCCAGTATAATAAAAGAAAACCAAACCAAGAGAGGAAAATGAACATAAAATATTGTAAAAACTAAATGGTATCTCAAAATTATTCCCTTCTATTAGATCACGTACTCAATTTCTTTCTTTTTCTATTTTTATTGACATTTTCTACATATTTCTATTATAATCAAGACTGCATCATTCTAAAGTTATTGTGTGTCTCCAGCAAAGTTGAATGTCCCTACAAGCACTCCCTCCCCAGGGCTGTCCATCCACTGCTAACTGCACAGAGTGATTTGAATCCTGAAGTGTTGAGCTCTCTTCATTGACAGAGGAAAGTATGGTGATGAGCTTCACTGAAAAGCTGCATCTCTAGATGACACAATTGGCACAAATCTCAAAATTACTGTGAGAGTGTGATGTCTTAAAGGAGTCCCTGATTTTCTAGTCACACTGCTTTTTAATCCCAGCATGGCAAATGAAGTGCAACTCGGTTTGAGGTGACAAGAGGGATGAAACTGATCTTACTGCCTGGTAAACATCATGAGTGCAGATGTCTGTGTCTAATCCATTTGTCTGGACTTTCCTTTCTAAACAAGGAAGAGAAAGAAGGTGTCTCATTGGCAGGTCTGAAAAGACTCCTTGTGCCCAGCTCGTGCTCCAGAAAGGTTCACATAGGTCTAGAGTCACATTCCAGTAGCACGTGGAAACACAGCTACCCCAGGGCATCTTGGGCAGTAGTAGAATGTAGTAGCCTCCGTATGTGCACAAACAAGTGAAGGCCTACATGCAAATATCCAGATATTAATGTGAAAGCTATTTTAAGAGTTACTTTGGGCAAGAAGAAATAAAAAAAATCCAAACTTTCACAATTTTGATTTTTTTAACAATTTGATTTCTTTCTTTTTTTATTGGCCGCACTGTGTGATGCACTACAGCAATTACTCTCCTTGCATGACTATAATATAGATAGATCTATATGCACAGCGTGTCATCAGAATGCATTTTCCACCACTGGGATGGTGGGAATACATCAGAATACATTTTCCAATATTGAATGGAGAAGATTTGAGGAATTAGTCCTCCTATATTGCCATATTTCCCATATTTTCTTCTGTTGCTTTGTCCTTTCTTCTGTTGCTGCTTCTGTTGTCTTTACAGAGCTCTTCAGCATGTGAACTACTGCACATAGGGTTTTTTTACCTCCATTTCAAGCATGACATGAGATGAAGGCCTTTGTCCTGAAAATCAGTGCCATGTAGTCGTCACTGCAAATGTGGTGCTGTGCTGCCCACGCCTTTCAAGGAGTCCCTGGAAATAATCGGATGTAGTAGGAAAACGCTGAGTTGGAAGAATCAAGAAAGGATTGATAGAGGTACAGGATGATAACAGTAGGTCCATGAAAGTACAAAGAAAGTGTTTACATGTATGTTTGATGCCAAAATTTCTTTCAATGTAATTTAGAAATCAAACAAACTAACTAACAAAACACATAGAATATGTGAGTGGAAAAGTATTGGAGAGAAATGATAAAGAAGACAACTTGAGAAGATGCATTTGCCTTCCTAGAAATTATTCTCATCCAAATACTGCAATACATTCAGTTTCAGATTGGCCTTTATTTTGACTTTTTGTTCTATCAGGAACGAAACATTGCACTCCAATGGCACTCAGTGTTCCATGCTGGAGGTGATTATTGTCCTGTTTCCTGTATTTTCTATATAATTGCACTACAAAAAGAGCCAAAAGCAAGTGAAGCATACACAGATTATGATGAGGTCAGATTACTTTTTGCTGCTGGAATGTTGTGATTTTCTGAAAACTGCATTTTGTTTTTAATTTTAGCTTAAAAATTATCTTGAAGGTCTTTTCCAACTATAATGATTCTATGATTCTGATGATTCTATGATTCTATAAGACTCAGATTTCAGATTTCCCAGTAAGAGTGGAGGAGCTTGCTCCATTACTTCCTAACTGGGGTGAATTTGTTACAGAGAGCTTGTGTTTATTGACTGCTTTTTTATGTATGTCAATAAACATACATAAATCTTGGAAATCTGAAATCTGAGTCTTATAGAATCATAGAATCATTATAGTTGGAAAAGACCTTCAAGAGCATTGAATCCAACCATAAACCCCTCAACACCAGAGCCTCTTAAACCATGTCCTTAAGTGCCTTGTCTGCACATTTCTTGAACACTGCCAGGGATGGTGACTCCACCACTTCCCTGGGCAGCCATAGTAGAATTTTTTCCTAATATCTGATTTGAAGCTCCCTTGGCACAACTTGAGGCCATTTCCCTTTGTCGTACCAGCAGTTGTTCTGGATAAGAGATCAACACCTGCCTCACTACAACCTCCTTTAAGGTAGTTATGGAAGGTGTTAAGTCTCTTATCGTTTATCTTCAGTCCTCTTCTCCAAACTAAAGAAGTCCAGCTCCCTCAGCTGTTCCTCATAAGTTGTGTGCTCCAGCCCCTTCACCAGTTTCATTGCCCCTTTATGGACAAGCTCCATGGCCTTCATGTCTTTCTGGACCCAAAACTGAACTCAGTATTTGAGGTGCGACCTTAGGGCAGCGTGGGCAGTTGGGGTAATGGAGTAACACCATGATAGCTGTGCCAATGGAGGCAGGGCCTGGCAGGGACAGAGGAGCACTCAGATGTGTCTCCTGTCCTGGACATCTGGTTGCTCTGGGACAACTCCTGCCCTGGTCCCCATGGCCTGGACTGCAGAGGGCTGTGCTGGCAACAAGAGGCACTGCAGGTGGCGGTTTCCTTTCAACCTCTGACCATGAATCCACTGCCTGGAGCCATCCCTGCAGGAGCTTTTCTCTGACCCCACGTCTCTGCTCTGCCCACGTTCACAGACCCCTTCATACCCACTGGGTGCACAGCTCTGCCCTGTAGACACCTGCCAGGAGCAGGATCCTGTCCAGGGCACCTCCATGTTTGCAGGTGACAAAGAACAGGTTAGACAAACCTTGCTGAGACTGGGGAGGGGACACTGGCTGTGTCTGAAGGCTGAGGGGTGGGTGAAGGCAGCCGTGATCCCTCTGAATGTGTGTCTGGGAATCCCTGCTCTAAAGCTCCACCAGCTCCAAACAGGAGAAGCTGGGAGAGCCACCCTGACACATCCAATCAGCTGCTGAAGGTGCTAGGTTCAGAAGTTCCCTGAAGTTGACCATGAGGCAGCAATGTGGCCTCGTGGCCAAGAAGGCCAATGGGATTCTGGGGTGCATCAAGAAGAGCATTTCCAGTAGGTCAAGAGAGGTGATCCTGCCCCTCTACTCAGCACTGGTGAGGCCACATCTGGAGTAATGTGTCCGATTCTGAGCTCCCCAGCACAAGAGGGATGTGGAGCTGCTGGAGAAAGTTCAGCACAGGGCCACAAGGAAGATCAGGGGCCTGGAACATCTGCCCTATGAGGAAAGGTTGAAAGAACTGGACCTGTTCAGCCTGGAGAAGAGAAGGCTGAGAGGGGACCTGATCAGTGTCTATAAGTACCTCAAAGGAGGCAGCGAAGAGGATGGGACTGACCTCTTTTCAGTAGTGGCCACCGACAGAACTAGACAAAACGGCCAGAAACTAAAGCATCAAAAGTTCCACAGAATCTTAAGGAAAAAAATCTTAGCAGTGAGGGTGACAGAGCACTGGAACAGGCTGTCTAGAGAGGTTGTGGAGTCTCCTTCTCTGAAGACCTTCCAAACCCTCTTGGATGCGGTCCTGTGCTCTAGGTGGCCCTGCGTGTGCAGGGGGATTGGACTAGATGACCTCTAGCGGTCCCTTCGAACCTTAAGCATTCTATGATTCTATTATTCTATGTGCACTCCTTGTCTACGCTCCTGTTATAATCAATGAGGATGGAAGATAGGAGTCAGTAGCTCACACAGGGAAAAAATAGTGACAGTGGAAGAGAATGAGGAGGTCCAAGACGTGTCAGTGCCCTCTTGCTTTAATGGAACTACTAGGAGATGTGCATCATCCTAGAGACCCGGGTGGGGGCAAGCTGGGGAATTGCCTCAGCCATCTGAAATGACTCGAGTTGCCAAATACAGCTAAAGCCCCACTCACCATGAAGGTGAGGTATAGGGAGAGTCCAGTATTCACTAGTAGTTATAATATTTCAGTGTAGATACTTGATTTGCTGGCACAGAAAAATGCTGTCTGGGCCATGTCAGGCACCTGAGGTGAGCAGCACAACCACATATCTTTAGCAGATGCCAGCATGGGACCTGTAGGGAAAACAAGCCCCTTTGCTCAACTACCCCTTAAGTCTCTCATCTCAGTACTGGTGTGGCTATACCTGGAATGGTGAGTTCCTGTGCCGTCTGCCTACTGCTGGAGGAATGAGGAGCAAATGGAGAGGTCTGCCAAGATGGTTGGGGGCCTGAAGGACATGGCCTGTGGGGAAGCAGGTGTGGGGATTTCAGGGAAAAATGTGAAGGTTTGGATTGCTTATGACAGTATGCAGTGGGGTCATCTGAGGACAATGCCCAGACAGAAACATTCCAGAAGAACTGAGTTCTTTGTCCCTTTGGCTATGGCTAAGGCCTCTGCCACTGAGGCCTGGGAGAAGAAACTTCTTCCTTATGGCAACAAGGTCTCCTTGCCTGCTTTCCCCCAAGGACACAAGACGTGCTGAATCGGTGTCCTGCCCTTGGCCTCGAGCACCCCCACCCGCACACTGCCCCCACCCAGAGTCCTGGGAAAAGCATAATGGAAAGGATCCCCCTGCTCAGAGACTGGCCATCTATCCTAGGCCAATGTGCTTGATGACACAAGTTTGACCTGGCATCAGAGGCACCTGCACATTGCTTTTGCCTACCTGCACTCAGCCCCTGGAGAGGCTTTGTTGGTAATGGCCCCCATTAACGCTCAGAAAAACTCTGGGATTTGTTTCTGCCTGTAACTTCTGAAGAGATTTTCTCAGTCTCCTCTCAGCATCAGAGTTTCATAAGGTTCAGCATCAAATACTCCTCAGGGGTCATTAGAATGCACAACCCCCTAAGGAGCCTATTGCCATAATTTTCTTCAGGCTTCAATTCTTGTGTAGCTAATTGTAAATAAGTGTATTGAACTTAGGCAGATTTCATAGAGCTTTCTCAGCTTGCAGGGCCGAGGAAGAAATAAAACTGTTTTTGTACCTTCCTTTATTCTTCTGTTTCCAGAAAAAGTCCTACTCATATTCCGCAATTCCTACAGTGTCTCCCAGTGAAGACTGCACATGTGGGAAAAGTAGTGTTTTTGAGAGATCTGTTTGAATAACCCTCCTGCCCATCTCCCCAGCCCTGCCATTTCCTTCCTCAGCCACTGGGGACTTGGGTCACTCTGGTTCAAATCCAACCTTTTTCTGCTCCAGGCTGTAGCTAAGTGTTACAGCTCCTGTGCACCAATTTCCACCTGAAATATCGACACACAGACAGAGAAGGATTTGTTTGACCTGTGACAAGACAAACATGTGTCAGTGCCATGACAGCTGAAATTCACTCCTCAAGTCTAAGTCTTAGCAGTCTCCAACAGGAGCTCAGTTGTCTACTAAAGATGTTCTTCACAAATAGTTAGGAAAGGCTGGATAAAGACACAGTGCAGGAGCTACTTGAAGGGACAATGAGACTGCTGAAACAAAAGGCCAACTTCAGACTCCTTGAAGATTAAAGTTGCAACTGGAGTGTTGAGAAGTATCTGAATGATAAAGAGTCAAGGGAGGAAGGAAACTGGGAAGCAAATGAGTGTGCATATGCCCATAAAGTGTGAGTCAAAGATGATTTTAGAAACGGTCAGTTTAATCAGGAGTTGTGTAAATAGGTGAAAGGATTAAATCCACAGCACAAGAGGCAGAGCAGTGGTAATACAAGTTAAGGGACAGATGGACATTTCTTCGCCTGAGATCTATGTACCTCCTCAAAATTTCCATTTTGTCATCATGTAAAAATACATTTATTAAAATGACTCAGACATCTCAGCTTCTGAACTTGGGCTCATATTATTTCTAATGTTAAGAACAATACTTTTTCAGGCAGAGCTCAGATATGCAACCACAAGCATTCCAGGACAATTTGAGATGTCCCTGAGGCACAAGCCTCAGAAATTTTCTTCATTTCTTTCTTGTGTCATTTTAAATGCCATTTCTAAACTGCTTCTCCTGTAATCAAGA
Organism: Crypturellus undulatus; assembly: GCA_013389825.1. Lineage (NCBI taxonomy): Eukaryota > Metazoa > Chordata > Aves > Tinamiformes > Tinamidae > Crypturellus > Crypturellus undulatus. The sequence goes on from VWPW01015247.1 coordinate 30,544, forward strand.
CAAGGTACTTTGTCGGGTTCGTTATCAACCCGTGGTGGTTGTCCGTGGTTATAGAGGGAATACTGAGGCCATCCACCTCAGGGTCAAGAAGCACTGACACCTATGAGATGATATGCCAAATGACGTTTATTGAAATACGCTGCTGGTTCTTATAACTTCTGTCCAGGTGGAAGTTGTCTTATGTACCAATTAGGCTCCAGATATCACTTTTTGCCCTAATATGGTTAAACCCTTGCCCGTTCCGTGACACCGCGAGATCTTCCGTCCGCCATTCCTTATCTCTGTTTCTGTCACGTACAACAGGTCTCATTAACAGTACAGCTGCAACCCCCACAGTACTTTTTATTGTGTTTTGCACAGTGAACAATACTCAGAAAATGACCACCTACCCCTCATGGTCATGCATACCACACCTCACTCCTGGCCCAGAGCATGTCACAACTTGAGCTGTTGGGTTCTCTCACCTGGTGAGGAAAACTGGGTGACCAGTTCGAGGGAAATGCTCTGCTTTTGGGGAGGCCAAGTTTGCAATAAGTATAGTCCTGTTAAAGCAACATTTTAAAGGGGTTCCTAAAATATCTCCAACATAATGATTGAAAAAAACTCCTCATTTCCAGAACTTCACACAGTTGTTATCATCACATTTTTTTTCCTTCTTATTTGTCAGCATCAATGTGTTTATGCGCTACAGGAACTAGTCTGCCATGCGAGCATATGTGTGTGTATATATATATATAAGTATATATATATATACACATTTCCAACATTTCAAAAAAAAAAAAAATAGAACAGAGGTTCTGTGCCTCTTGTCTCTTTACACAGCTCTTCAGAGAACTGCATTTTGGGTGGATGAGAGCTCTGGATGTCATCTAGTCCCCTGATCAACACAGACATTGTTCAAGGGCTCCCCTCAGATTTGTGATGTCCATGGAGATGTTGAGAATCTGCTCCATGCATTGATGAGAGCATGAATTAAGATGTGAAACAGTCCTGTCCCAGGACTGGGGCCTGGGGCCACAGTCTGATCCATGCCTTAATAGTTCTGTTTGGGCTCCAAATCCCTGATGGGGATGCAAGATAAAAGTTGTAGCCTCAAGGAAGTGCCCACCTCAGCTGCTGAGCCCCAGCCAGGAAGAGGTTTACTGAGGGCATAATTGCTGTTCCACAGTGACTGTTAGAGCTCCAGACTTCTGGAACCAAATTCTAAAAACTGCTTCAATTTGTAGCTCTCAGGACATCATCATGGCAACTACCGTTATATTCCCCCTCTCCCTGGTTTGATTTCACAGCTGTCTACTACTGCAACTCTGTTAAGGCAAATAGCAGCATTCATGCTGGCTTTTCCCTTCTCCTTGCACCTTGAAGTAGGTCACAGTCAGCTGTACAGAGCCTTGAAATGGAGATTGGGACACTAGTTCGTGTGAAAAGCCATCAGAGGTCAGTTTTGCTGTGATTGCTGGTCATCCTTGTGAACACTGCAGCTGCAGTGGACATGGGTGATAGGTGTGGTGCAGCAGGAGCTCTGAGCTGTGTTTGGAGCATGTCTTCCCTTGGCGAGGACTCCACATCTTCTCTGGCAGAGCAAATTCTCAGGCTGACATTTCTCAGAGATGGACCTCCGGCACCAAAAGCAGGGATCATCTGTGCAATTCAGACAGTTCTGGAAGGGACTGGAGGATCAAGAGCGGGGCAGTGCAATATTCTTTTTTTTTTTTTCTTTTTTCTTTTTTTTTCCTTCTTCCTTTCATTCATGTAACATGGTCCTGTGATAAATTTCCCAGTGTGGAATGGGCTGAGTTTGGCCCAAGTCCTATGACCTGGCAAACATCAAGAGAACCAGCCCCCTTCCTCCTCTCCTTGCCCTGTCACTGAGTCACGTGTTCAGGGGAGATGGTTGTGACCCTTTCTTTCCAACTCTGTAGGGAAGAAAGCATTGCTGTCCACTTGGCACATGTGGTTGCAGAGTGCTTTGAACATCTTTCCCAAGAATTTTCCCAGAAGGTCAAGAAAGACAGTTCTGTAGGAATGCCTTGCTTGAATACCACAAAGCACATCAAAGATGATCTGTTTTAGTGTGCTCTGCTAGTGACTTTGTTCCTCTTTGCTTCCCAGGTCGGAAGCTTTGTGAGCCCGTGAAATGTGCATGCTTAGCCACGTGCTGGAAAACGGTGGAGGCTGGCATAGAGGAGACCCGGCATCTTTTCTGCTGCTGCCTTGAGAGTGGGAGGAATGTCACATTTGTACTAAAGAACACTGGTATGCTTGTAATTCAGGGGATAAGTGTAAAAATGAGAATTTACAAAGACTTTCTGAAAAGGCTTAGTGGGACCAAGCAGATGCTAGTGGCCCTTTTTGCCATAAGTTCTCCATTTCCCCAATGCTCCCTGTCACCTTGTGGAATTCACAAGGGAATGCAATTCTATTAGCCTGCCATGTCCTTCATGTTGAAGGACATGAACAGTCCTGGCTGAGAGGAATGCCAGCTGCCCGAGCAGTTTTTCTTGGGAGTTCAGAGGAGTTGAATATCTCCAGAGTGGCAGTTATTGCCACGGGAACACGGATGCTTCCCAGGGCTCCATCTCACAGTGGCTCCAGGGCTTGAGCATCTAGACAGGGACTGTTACGGGGGGACCCTTTTCCAAAGCTGCAGCGAGCACAGTCTTGTGCTAAGAAGGAAAAAGGGACTTGTGGGGGGAGGAGGCTGGGCAAGCAATAGCCTTACCAGGGCTGTGCACCACCTGCCCCACACAGGGAGAGAACATGAGGCCCCGGGGCCAGAGCCGGCACTGTGACCATCCTCGCCAATGCCTGCTGCTCTCTGCAGACTCTGGGTACCACCGCCGACCTGGCCAACTGCAGTCACCGAGAGAAGCCCATGGAATGGAAGAGCCATTGCAGCAGCATCCAGGTAACCCTTCCTGTGGCTGCTGAGTCCACACACTTGTGGCGTACTGGAACAGGAACAGTACGTGGGAGAGAGGCTGCTGAGGCAGACAGCGCTGCCTACGCTGGGCATGGTCTTCCCCCGGCGTGGCAGCAAGGGAGGTCGCTTCCACAGGGACCTGCCCTCCAAATGCCTCCTTCTCTCTTGCAGGCTTTGGACAGCAGCAAGATGGCCGCAGGGGCCTGGCCCAAGCCCATGGAGCGTGCAGGAAGAGGCTGCGTGGTGATGGCCGGGGCTTGACTTTACAAGAGCAGCCCCAGGGCTCCGGGCAGAGGAACCAAAGAGCTTACGCAGGCCTGGGTGCTGGGGAAGAGCGGCTCAAGGGGCAGGAGGGGCCAAGTCCTCAGGGGCGGCTGCCTGTGCCTGGCCCCCTGACTTTGTGCACCACCTGCCCAGCCACCACCCAAAATTGCTAATCTTCCTACCAACCGCCTCCTCTCAAGAAAAAGCAACCACGAACCCAAAATTGCTAGTACTACTATGCAGGGCAAGAACAGGGCAAGAAACAAGAAAGAGAAGCCACTCATGGCAGGTGAGACACTTGACAGAATGGATGAAGGTGACCCTGTAGCCATTTGCTTGTGTGGGTGAGATGCTTCCTCTGTGCAACAGGTTCAAAGCAACTCTGAGAGTTTTTAATCCCATGCAGTAGCTGGGAGCTCCACCTGTAATGAATCCTGATCTTTTCCTTGCTACATCAAGAGAGAGCCTGTACTCGGGCATACGGAGCTTTCCTGTGGGCACATCTTGCAGCTCTGGGCCTTTCAGCTGAGGATGATCTCGCTCTCTCTTCATGTGAACACAGTCGGTTGAGCCCATCAATCATGGCAACAGCCGACAGAACTGTCTTGTGCTGCAGAAACTTGTGAGGACAGGATGGAGACCAAAGTCCCTCTGTGCTCACAGCACCTCTCCATAATATCTATTTTCAGCATCTTACCAGCCATCCATGGGGCATCTTCCCAGAAGCTGATGAAGGACAGGAGGGAGTGCCGTCCTGCAGCCATGCCCCCAACTGAGAAAGTTAATAACCGAGTTGAGAAGTGGGTGGAAGAGTTATGTGCTACTGACTGAGATAATCCATATGCTCTGTGGATTTGTGGGAAAGCAAACTCACTTTTATGTGCAGTGAGTGTGAAAGATCCCTTCCGGAGGCTTCATTTGGTCATTGGCTGATGTTGTCCTGGCTTTGCTATAATGGGTGCATGTCATGCTTTAGTTTTGTAGTCATAGAATAGAATAGAATGCCTAAGGTTGGAAGGGACCTCTAGAGGTCGTCTAGTAATACATTTGTTGCTGCTGCATTCCCAGGAAAGACATCAGAAAGCCCTCTTTAGTTCTAGTGGGACAGCACATGCTAGGTCTTTCAGGGATAGGGCATGCACAGTTTGGGTTTAACTCAGCTCATCAGTAACGTGCAAAACACAATTTACAGACATGCTGACCTGCTGGGATTACTTTAGAAGCATTAGAGGGCTGTCAGGAAGGCTCAAATGAAGGGACAGAAGAGAGGGTGAGAAGTGATCTTTGTGCGCTGGAAAAGAACAGATGCCAGTCCTAATCTTTCCTATTTCTTTTCTGTGTCCCCACAGGCCTGGCAATATCACGTCAGAGTAAGAGGAAAAGGGACTCATGCCTTTCCTCCCATCTGAAGCCCTGCCGTGTTTTCTCTTTCCTTTGCCAATTGAACATGAACAATGATTAAGGGACTGGAGCATCTCTCATATGAGGAAAAACTAAGTGACCTGGGCCTCTTTAGCCTGGAGAAAAGAAGACTGAGAGAGGATCTTATCAATATGTACAAAGACCTAAGGGGAGAATGTAAAGAGAATGGAACTAAACTCTTCTTGGTGGTGACTAGGGACAAAACAAGGGGTAAGAGGTACACATTGAAACATAGGACGTTTCATCTCCACATGAGGAGGAACTTCTTTCCTGTGAGGGTGACAGAGCCCTGGGAAAGACTGCCCAGAGAGGTTGTAGAGTCTCCTTTGGAGAGATACTCAAAATCTGCCCAGATTCAACCCTGTAGCTTGTTTTCTGGGTGTCCCTGCTTAGCAGGGGTTTGTACTAGATGATCTGTAGAGGTCCCTTCCACCCTCAACTGTCTGTGATTCTGTGGTCTGTAAGAGGCAAGGAACCATCAGAAATGGAACTTGTGGTCCACATGAAGACATGGTCTTCTTAAAGCCCCCTTAGAGGCCCACACTGTCCATCTCTATCATTTTTTTCCTCCCAGTGCAACACCCTTTTAAGAGACATAACTCTGCCCACAAAGTGTGAATGGAAAGGTCTGCCGCACCATCAGAACACACAATGATTCCTCATTCATAGCAACTCCCCTGCTTGAGCTCTGCTCTACAGTGGCTGTGGGCTGTGAGGAGTCAGGGGCTCTACCCGTCAGCTGCAGAGTGCTTAGTCCTTCTGTGGAGTGGTGGGAAGGAGGGAATAGACTAGCTCTGAAATATCAAATTCCTGTCAGGTGAAATGCAGTGATCATACGGAAGGCCTTTGCAGCATCTTCATCTCTAGTTCAATGAGGATTTGAGGAAAAGTTTTAGGGATTCATATATATGTATATACATATATATATTTAGGTATGTGTGTGTATATATATATTGATATATACACACACAAAAACATTTATATGCACCTGTATTTCTTGTGGATATAAATGTTTTTGCTGAGAGGAAAAGATTCACTGAGCCTTGCTGCAGAGTGAGGACAGCTAGTCTGTCTATTAGCTTTGTCCCCGTTGCCCGGTGTTTTCAGCTCTTTCCACTGGAGTATGATCACACTTACCACAAACCTGAAAGAGAAATCAGCCTCCACTGAATGCAGAGGAATCTAGTTTGGAAGTGCAGATCTTCAAGCTTCCCTCCCTTTCTCAGAGCGCCCAAGGGAGGTGTGCAAACTGCCCTCCTAGCCAAGAACACACAGGGCTTTTCAGCTGCCCATATATAGCCTCTCACTACCACTTCCACACTCTTGGCATTTCTATACCTTCTTGACAGTCTCTCAGATGTTGAAGATGCTTTGAGACAGCATAGCCTTTGTGGAGGGCATCTTACAGCCTGGTTGGGAAACAGGAAAATGTCCTCAAGATGGTGTCTCCTTGAGGGAGAGCCAGATCAATACCTACTCCATGGGTCACAGAGCCCCATAGGTTAGAAGGGAACTTGGGCAAGCTTATTCCCAGACAGATCCCTCTGTGGCAGAGCTCGTAGGGCAGCTTTCTGAACTGCAACTGAAAACCTCCAACCTCAAAGACGTTAAGTGCAGAACAGGATCAGCTTGGAGAAGAGGAGAAACAAGGAGCACTAGAGAGAGACAAGCCCTCAGGAAAGCCTTCATCTTCCCCAGCTAAGCATGCAGCCTTACAGGCTGCAATATGGCAAGGCATTCGCGCTCAGCATCTTTATTGGGCATCATGAAATGGGCCCGTGGCAAGAGACACATGCCTCTCCTATGCAGGGCTGTGAGTGCAGAGAAGGCAGTTCATGACCTCAAATCCATCGCTTCAGGGCAGAGGTTCTGCTGGCTGGGAGAGGAGACGTGGGGGACTTGATCAACGTGTCTGCATGAGCTGGACTGGTCATGACTTGCCCAAATCCATCCTGCCCTGACAATTCTCTTAGTTCCTCTCATTCTCTGTCTTTCTGTGCTGCCTGGAGCTGTCCTTGCTAGGAGCTGTTCCTCTGTCCCAATATCTTTTCCCTGTCAGCACTCACAGAGATGTTTTGATGTTATGATCTCCTTCCATATTCTGTGTGCTCTGTTGTGCTCTCCTGAAACCCCCTGGATCTGGGCACTGGACAAGGACATTTCTGTGTATGCAGGTCCTGAGGAGCAGGTCAGATAAAAACTAATCCTCTCACGCAGAGCTTCTCCCTGCTGCTCCACGAGAAAATACCCAAGCTGGCTAAGCACTGACCCTTGGCAAGTGGCAGAGTCACTGCCCTGGGCACCCGGTGGCACAGGACACAGCTCTGAATGACAGCCCTGAGATGATTTTAGAAGACTCCTCTAGGCACCGCAGTAGCACTGCTCCGCTGCCAGAGACTTCCTTCATCAAGATCGGTGCAGATTTCTTCAGCAATGAGCCCTCCTCTGTCCTCCCAATATACCCTCTCACTTTTCTCTTGCCTTTTGTCTTTCATCTCATGTCACCAAGAACAGGCAGTGCCTGGAGCTCTGCTGCTCTTCACAAAGGAGCTGCTCCTGGACAGAGCTGTTTCTTGCTTTTGCTACCAGCTTGTCATGAGCTCAGTGTATCCCAAGAGCCTTGCCCCACTTGGGAACAGTGGCCCAGCTCAACAGATGACTTGATTTCTGCTTTGCACTCTCTCCTCCTCGGTGATGCTCACTGAGGCAGACTAAAATAATCATGTANTTGCTTTTGCTACCAGGTTGTCATGAGCTCAGTGTATCCCAAGAGCCTTGCCCCACTTGGGAACAGTGGCCCAGCTCAACAGATGACTTGATTTCTGCTTTGCACTCTCTCCTCCTCGGTGATGCTCACTGAGGCAGACTAAAATAATCATGTATATCTCTGCATTAAAAGAAGCTAATGCAATTCTGTTCAGACACCTGCTTTAGTGACAGAAAAATAGCCCAGCAGCATCATGTCACATTCCAGCGTGTCTTTAGCAGATAGAGCACAGGGACCCACAGGAGAAACATACCCTTTTGGAGTAGTTGCTGGGCAATTGCCTGTGAGAGTCTCTGGGCAGGTTCTTCTGGATATTCCATACATACAGAGAGTGCAAGTTTTAATAGAAAAGTTTATTTGGAAGATAGTTGATGTTGTAAGACATTTAGATTTACCAGTCTGATTCAGGTATGTACAGAAATCACAAATACAGTGACACAGTTAAGTTGTAATACCAGTGTTTTTTCTGTTATCAGTATCTACAGTATGTTCATGTTCATGATACTGGGCATATCTAGTCTCCAGAAAGAAATATAGGAGATGAAGTCAGCACAAGTCCATTGATTTCTTCAAAATTCCTTTGTTAGCTGCTAAGGTTTTATACCCTATGCTGGGCTGAGCCACGAATACACTTCCCTCATGCTGCTCTGGCTACTCTGAGGGAGATATTCACATTCATATTATCAGCTCAAGAAGAAATGTTTACACCATTTAGTCCACTCTATAGTTATAGCTGCTTCTCTCACATGAAAGACATCCTCTGATACCCCGTGTGTTGGGATGAAGTCCGTTCTCTGTACAACAGCAGTGATTAGTGAGTTACATGCTACATGATTCCTGATCTTCTTAGGCACTTCACCTTTTATCCATCTCTTCTGCATCTTCTTATATGGTGGGGGTTTACTGGTTGGATAGAAAGTTAGAAGAAACAAAATCTTTCCTTTTCACAAGAATGCATCAAAGAAAAGTAACTCAAAAATGCAATGAACAATACATAGATTACATATCAAATACCTTGGGATTGGGTAGTAGAGGCACCTGAGACAGTTACTGGTGCTGAAAATGTACCCATTGGATCAGCCTCCTTCCGGCATCTTTGAGCTCCTTGTTCCTAAAGCCGTAGATGAGGGGGTTTATAGTTGGAGGTACCACCAAGTACAAAACAGACATCAGCAGATCAAGTTTTGGTTGGGAAATGGAGAGGGGCTTCAGGTGAGTAAACGCAAGTGTGATGGCGAACAGGAAGACCATGGTCAGGTGAAGGAGGCATGTGGAAAAGGCTTTGTGTCGTCCCTGCTCAGAGGGGATCCTCAGCACAGCTCTGAAGATCTGCACATAGGACACCACAAGGAAAACGAAGCATCCAAAGCCTAACCAGGCAATAACCACAGTAGCTCCAGATTTCCTGAAGTAGGAAACTGTGCAGGAGAGCTTGACAATTTGGGGAATTGCACAGAAAAACTGCCCCAAGACATTGCTTTGACAGAATGGTAATGAAAATGTATTAGCAGTGTGCAGGACAGCACAGAGAAAACCACTGCCCCAGGCGGCTCCTGCCATTTTGAAACAAGTGACATGAAGTCACTCTGGTGTTTCTCCTCCTCTAGGTATGCAGCTACCAAAGACATAGCTCTGACCCACAGTCCACAGGCCTAAGGGCTGTGCTGGGTAGGAGAGGAGAAGAGGTGCTGAAATTTGTAGCTTCCACCCACACTTGACTCTGCTGGCTGAAGCTGTCTCTGCACGAACCAGGGTTTCTCTTCCCTCATCTTGCCCTTTTTCAGTGCACATCTCACACATTGGGTGCTCAGAACTGCTCTAGTGACAGACCTGTGTGAATCCACTAGATTCTTCCCCCTATAGTGTCCCTGGCAGAAGGTAACACGACACTCTGTCCTTCTGACTGTGTGGCAGTGAATTCCAACTGGAACCATCTCATCCTCCTCCCTACTGCAGATGTTGTGAGGGTGATCCCAGTCACATCCCATGGAATGGGATGAGTTTAGAAGACCCTTCCAAGTATCTCAGTAGCATTAATCTACAACCAGATATTTAGAATGCAAAAGGCTGTGAAGATTTCTCCCACAAGGATTTCTCCTCTGCCCTCCTGCTCCACACTGCCTTTCACATCTCTCTGCTTTCTGTCACATTACCACAGCAGAGCAGGCAGTGCTTGGAGCCCTGTTACTCTTTGCCAAGGAGCTGCTCCTGGACAGAGTGATGAGGATGGTGTGGAATGATGCAGTTTTCCTGTAGAGAAAAGCAGTAGTATATTTTACTGAGGTGGGATACAGTGATATAACAAATGTCAATGATAAATAAGACACTGATTTAAAAATGAACAATGGCAAGGTTTACTCACTTATGTACTGCATGAAGAACAGGGTCAGATAGAAGCATCAAGGAGACCCTCCTGTTGAGTCATCAGTTTCGGAGTGGACTACCTTTCTAAAGCGTTGGTCTGGGGCCTAGGGGTGACTTCATCCAATCCTAATTTCAAACGTAGTCACTAGTTTACATTAGTCACTAAGTAAGTCACTAGTTTACACTAGTTTAAGGGATTATGTGCACGATCAATCAGAGATACTACCAAGAAAACTTTTAAAGGTTTGCAAAGCTGCAACATGCTATTAGTCACTTACTGAGGATCTGTTGTGGGTAAGGAATAATTCTACCTCAGGAAGTATCCTTGAGAGGTATCAAGAGGAGGTTCTGCAGTACAGCCCGCTGCTGTGGAAGACAGCTCAGTGTGCTCCAGGCTGCCTGTGCTCTTTATGGGGGGAGGGGAGAAGATGATTGACTCAGTCATATTTGCATACTACCTGGATTTTAGTTGCTGCCTACTCAATTAGCTCCTGCCTATGTACTGTTTATGGAGTGGTCAGGTTGAGAGTTGGAGGTAGAAGAGCATTTGAGGAGGTGATGGGGGAGGAGGATCACATGGTCACACAGAGCCAACTCTTGCCAGTGCTGGCAGAACCTGGCAGAAACTCTGCTGAAGGCCTAAATTTCTCTCTTCCTGCTGGGAAGCAATCACTGAGGTCACCCTGTGGTTTCTCTCTGAACAGTTCGGAGAGACTGATTCCAACACTGCAGTTTTGTCTAATTGGGTTAACTACAAGAGGTAGAAATGTCCCACTCTGGAGACACCTCTTCCCCTCTCTTAGCTACACTCAATCCCTAAACAGGAACAAGACGAGAGCTCATTTTCCCAGGGTTCAGGTGTTGCTAGAGATAGTTAATCTAGACATACCATGCCAGTTTATGAACTCTTGAGATGGAAAGGGATTCAGCTCGCTCCCATGAGCTTCACAAGCACACAGGCAGTGGGATTCTCCTTGCCCAAGCCAAAGGGTACACAACAGAGATGTGTGCATGCAAACTCCCTGTCCAAGCTCCTGTTATAAATCAGTGGAAATGAAGGTTGGGAGCCAACCACACAATAGCAGGTGACCTTTGAAAAGACAAGGTGCTCCCGGATTTGTTCCAGTGTTTGTTTGCTTTGATGGAACCAGTGTGAGACCTTCATTCTTTTAGAGTATCACATGGGGGGCAGGTGTGAATTTTCCTTTGTTATCTAGAATTGTTCTAGAGGCCCACTGCTACTACTACAGTTCCATGTACTACAAAACAGAGACACAGGCAAAGCCCTACAGTGCAAATAGCTTATGTAATTCAGTGCAGACACTTGATTCACTGACATAAAAATAGGTCCTTAGGGCCATGTCAAATGTTAGTGTTGTCCAGCACAGCTACACATGTCTAGCAAATACACCATGGGATATAGGGGATAGCCATTCCCTTCTTGAGTGGTTGCTGGACAAGTGCTCCTGGGCGTCCTGTGCCCAACAACCAAATTCTGCCATTGTTCTTAGGCAAGGTCCTTCCCATCTACGGCCAAGCATGCTGCGTACGTAAGAGACACATCACTGCAAGGCCTGCACTGTAGCTTCTACATTCTCAAACTCTAGTTCTGCACCTGCTGAACCTCTTCTCACCCACAGATGGTATGACCAGGGACTGTGCAGATAGTCTCCACAGAGTGACTGGATTACAGGCTGTCTTGTAGAGTGACTGCATTACAGGCTCAGGGACTTCCTCAACAGCACCTGATCCTACCTGGAGACTGGTTCACCTCTGCCACAGGGCCCAAGGTGCTATGAAGTCAGCTCAGGCAGCAACCCTTCTCCTGCCATTTCTGAACAGCCCAGTTCTCTTTCTCCCTGGCCTCAGGTCCTGCAGCGATTGCTCCGTTAGGTAGAGTCACATTCCACTATTCCATTGCCACCTGCTATATATACCAGGATGTCACTGCTCTGAAGTGGGGACATTTCAGACAGTGTTCTTGGCCCTTGATAAGAGATTTCACCATGATTAGTTATTGCTCTGTGCCACAGCAGAGGCTCTACAGCACACATATTCATAAGTGAATGCAGCTTGGGGCACAAACAGGTGCAGATGGAGATGCACAAGCTCTCACAGGGCTGACACCTTCTTAGAATAACTGGCATGTGATGGGATCACTCAAACAACTGCAGGGCTATGATAGCACAGTACTTGCTCTTCACGAGAGATTATGAAAGAAGACAAGGAGGAGGGAGTTGCCCTTTGTGTGTGAAGGGGAAGCTCAGATGTGTGGAGTTTCGTGTCGGGGGAGATAAGAGTCTGGATGAGAGCTTGTGGGGAAGCACAAGGAGAAGGGAGACACTGTGATTTAAATTATGGACTACCTGATTAGAATGAGGTTCACATAGACCCCTTTAAGCATCCTGTGGAAATCTGTGTCTCTCAGGACCTGGTTCTTATGGGGAGAATATAATCTCTCTAACATGCACTGAAAAGTCAGTCATCAGAACACAAGGATTGCAGCAGGGTTTTGGAAGGTGTCAGGGAATATTTCCTAGCAGAGCCAAAATAGGGGCCACAGAGGCTGTCTTGAATGTGGAAACTGCAAACCAAGAGGATCTGGGCAGAGATGGGATAGCCAGTGCCAGCCTTGTCTACAGTGTCCTTGAAAAAGTGGAGTAAGAAAGGACAGAAGCAGGGTAGAGACTCTGGCCTTTAGCAGAGTAAACTTGAACCTGTCCAGGTGGGAGATCCCAAGGGAGTGATCCCTGAAGGGACCAGGAACTCCAGAAAGCCAGTAAATCTTTAAGGACGGCACCCATTAAGGACAAGGTTGCTCTATCCTGATACTCAGTGAAGCTGGTAAACAGGTCAGTGGACCCACTCAGGTAAACAAGAAACTCAAACCTGAGCACCAGGGCAATAAGGCTGCATATGAGAGGGAGATGGTGAGGCTGCATATCAGAAATTTAGAACTGTGGCATAGACGTGGTATTAGGGAAGACAGCACTGCCCTAGTATTTACACTGGCAGGGGATGTTTAAGGCATAAGGATGAACTTCAGTAAGAATAACAGGAGAAGGTGGGCTGAGTGCTGAATGGGCAGGGAGCAGGAGATGCAGGTAGGTCTGAGGAACTCATCACAGTGTTGGCTTCAGCTTTCACCCAAAAGGTTTCCCAGTCTCTTGTGCCTTGAGTCATGACTCTGAGGAGAAAAACAGACATCAGGGTTTTAGATTACTGAGGGACTACTCGTGAGAACTCAAACCATACAATGACCATCAATGGTGCTTCATGGGCTGCATAAGAGAATGAATTTAGAGCTGACACAGTCATAGCAAGACCACTCTCTATCATCCTTGAAAGCTTGTGGAGAATGGGAGAAATCCCAATGATTACAGAAAGGCAAATGCTACATCTCTCTTCATAGAAGCCCCACATGGGGAGCACTTCAGCCTCACTTTGGTGAGGAATGTGCAACGGAATGAATCATAGAATCCTTCCATCCTTTGTGCTAAAATAATGGATTCCATTGACATGACAGCTGGGTCACTGCCCAGCAATGAACACAAGAGCTTCAGCTGGCAAGATGTTTTCTAAATCATTTAGAATATTTAGTCAAAAGTTTTGAAACATAAAAACGGACCAGCTCCACTGAGTAATCTTGGTCCTTTCTGAAAGGACTGAGGATTATGTCTTTGTCAATTTATATCTTCTAGTTTTGTATGGAATTTATGATGGTAGCCTTCAGGGTGGATTAGAACTTCCATTTAGTAGTAGCAGTGGGGCTCCCATTGAGGTGAATGTCTGCAAAGGATTAGCAGAACACTCAGAGGACTGTGAGCACTGAATAGCTCCCATTTGTCTTTGCCTTCTAATAGGCTGTATTTACAGGAACATGTTTGCAGACAAGAACACATGAATCTTTCTCTTCCCCATTCTAACCTCCATGGCTACTTGATGACAGGTGTTGTTATTTTCCTTCATGCAGCAAAACAAAACAAAAACAAAAACAAAAACAAAAACAAAAACAAAAAACAAAAAAAAAAAACAAAAAAGTGGGGACCGACCTGCTGGAGAGCAGCTCTGCTGAGAAGGACCTGGGCGTCGTGGTGGACGACAAGTTGGCCATGAGGCAGCAGTGTGCCCTCGTGGCCAAGAAGGCCAATGGCATCCTGGGGTGCATTAAGAGGAGCGTCTCCAGCAGGTCGAGGGAGGTGATCTTACCCCTCTACTCAGCCCTGGTGAGGCCACATCTGGAGTACTGTGTCCAGTTCTGGGCCCCACAGTACAAGAGGGATGTGGAGCTGCTGGAGAGAGTCCAGCGCAGGGCGACTAGGATGATCAGGGGCCTGGAACATCTGCCCTATGAGGAGAGGCTGAGGGAGCTGGGCTTGTTCAGCCTGGAGAAGAGAAGGCTGAGAGGGGATCTGATCTGTGTCTATAAGTGCCTCAAGGGAGGCAATGAGGAGGATGGGGCTGGCCTCTTTTCACTGGTGGTCACTGACAGAACCAGAGGAAATGGCCACAAATTGAAGCATAAAAAGTTCCACGGGAACTTAAGGAAGAACTTCTTGACGGTGAGGGTAACAGAGCACTGGAACAGGCTGCCCAGAGAGGTTGTGGTTTCTCCTTCTCTGGAGATCTTCAAGACCCGCTTGGATGCAGTCCTGTGCCACGTGCTCTAGGTGGCCCTGCGTGTGCAGGGGGGTTGGACTAGATGACCTCTAGAGGTCCCTTCCAACCTTAGGCATTCTATGATTCTATGATTCATATCACATTTTTGGGCATATTAGACGAAGAGTCCATCTGTTTTTTCCAGGACAAATGGTGCCTAACCAACCTGACTGCCTTCTATGACTAAATAGATGGAGAAAATCAAGCAACTTTAATCCAGAATTTAGCAAGGTGTTTGACATCATCTCCCTCCATATTTCTGCATGCCATTTACCATGTAGAGGGTTAGGCAACCTGATGCATAGAAAGCTGCTTGGATGGTTAGGCTCAGATGGTAGTGATGAATGGGTAGACCTCTTGGGAGACCAGAGAAAAATGGAGCAACATTGATCACTCTAGGAATCTGACCTTTCATCATCTCTGTTAGCGGCACACAGGAGGAAACACTTGTCATATTTGCAGATGACCTGAAACTGCAAGGGAGAGACAAGGCATGTGCTTGAGGGTTGCCATTCTGGGAGACCTACACAGGCAGGAGAAAGAAGCTGCAGAAACCTCACAAAACTTACCAAGGAAAATGCCAGGTTCTGTACAAGGGACAGAACAACACACCACAGTTACTCTGTTACAAACTGGGGCCTTGTAACAAGCTGGGGCCTGAGTGCCTGAATAGCAGATCAGCAGAGGGGACTCTACATGAGTACAGGTAGGGAGGCCCATGAGTGAGAGTAAGGTGACGAAGCAGTTTGGTTGTCTGCTGTTTTCAGGGAAACAGGTACAAGTATGGGACACCGTAGGTCAGCTTTTGATTGGCACTGGTTCAGCTTTATGGGCAGAGCCAAAACTGCAAGGGCCCAACAGAACTGTCTTTTTCCTCTTGGCTATGGCTTGTGTCTCTGCCACTAAGGCCTTAAAGAAAATGCTGTTTCCTTAAATCTCTGTGGCCTCACAGCCTGCTCACATTCAGGGAGCTCAGGAGGTACTATATTGCTGTCCTGCACTTGTCCTTGCATGCCCTTGCCCTCACACTGTCTCCAGAAAGAGCCCTGAGCAACATATGGAGGAAAGGATAACCCTGTGCACAGGTTGTGTGTCAGTGCCTGTGCAGTCTACTTGATAAAGCATGTCAAGGTTGAGTTGGCATCAGAGCCCTATGTCCATTGCCTTTGTCTACCTACAATCAGCACCTCCAACGTTCTGTGTTATCAGCTCGTGGGGAGCCTTCTTTGGTAATGACCCACAGTGGGATACATTAACACTCCAAGAAACTTTTGGGTTTACTCCTGACTTCAACTTCTTGAGGGCTTTGTTTAATCTCCTCTCAGGATGTGAGGTTCATGGACTCTGCACCAAATACACTCAAGGAGCTATTAAAATGCAACAAATCTCTAAGGACCCATGAGTCTCATAATTTTCTTCAGTTCTTCAATTCTTGAGGGCTACTTAGAAAGTTTTCAGCAGTGTATAGAGCAGAAGAAGCTATCAATGAGCACCTGAAAAGAAGGATGCCTGCTTTTTAAGCTTACAGAATAAGTTCTAGAAAAAGTTCTATCAACATTCTCCAATTCATACAGGACATGTAGGAAAAGCAGTATTTTCAATAGGAGGATTTGAGGATGGACAGATTTTCTCCACACATCCCAACATTCCATTTCCCTAATCAGCCACTGGGGGCTTGCATCTCTCCTGTTAAAATATAACTTTTTCCATTCAAGTCTGTACCTGACCGTTACAGCTCCTCTACACCAAATCCCACCTGCTTTCCTTAGACAACTAGTAGCAGACACAGGAGGTTTTCTTCTTAACTAAAAACATTTTTTAAAAAAGTTGATAAAAAAATAAAATACATTCCTTCAAGTGTATACTAAATCCAGGTTGTCTCCAGTGTGGAATAATCTTCCTCAGCAAGGAATTCCCCTCCTAAAATATTTGTGACAGACAGGCAAGGAGAGATAGAAACACAACTATGGCTAAAGAAGCAAGGAGAATCTGGCGCATGCTTTACACCTCTTGAAGGTTAGAGGAGCAACTAAAGGGTTGAGAGGAATCTCAATGAATAAAGAGAAAGGAAGAGAACTGGAAATCATTGGAAAGTGCATAAACCTAGATAGTCTGTTGCACTGGGAACTTCAGAAATGATCAGCATAGTCAGGACAAGGGAAATACGTGATTATAGAGATTACATCCACAGTTTAAAAGAGAGAGAACTGGAAACACAAGTTGAAGGGCAGATCAATATGCCTCTCTCCTGAGATTCATAGGCTACCTGAAAATTTCCACTATTTCATCATGGGAAACCAATGACATTAGGATAACTCAACCCTTTTAGCTGACAAAAGGGTGTTTGTTCAACATTTTTTAATGTTGACAACTACTCTTCAACTTTCCACAGAGGGTGCAGGTGTCTAACCAAAAGCATCCTGTGACACTTGAAGAGGCTCTATTGCTTCTAAGACATCTACTTGGGACTGCCAACTCTCACAGAGGGGATGTGAGAGACTAGAGCCCCTCTAGGTGCAGGTGGAGGTTGGGCAAAGGAGTCCTGGGCACCTAGAATGATAGCATATATCCATGATCTTGTGACTGCATCTTAAACAAGTTCTGACAATCACTTTCCTTTTCAAAACAAGAAAAAAGATCATACAAATCACAATAGTTTCCACACTCCCAGAATCAGTATAGTTAAAGAAAACCAAACCAAGAGAGGAAAATTAGCATGTAAAAGCTAAATGGTGTCTCAAAACTATTTCCTTCTATTAGATCATGTTCTCAATCTCTTTCTTTTTCTATTTTTAATGACCTTTTCTAAATATTTCTGTTATAATCAAGATTGCATCATTCCAAATACTCCCTCCCCAGGGCTGTCCATCCACTGCTAACTGTACAGAGTGACTTCCAACCTGAGTTGTCCAGCTCTCTTGACTGACAGAGGGAAGAAGGGTGATGAGCTTCACTGAAATGCTTCATCTCTACATGACACAACTGGCACAAATCTCAAAATAACTGTGAGGGAGTGATGTCTTAATGGAGTCCCTGATCGTCTAGTCACACTGCTTTTCAATTCCAGCATGACAAATGAAGTGCAACTCCATTTGAGGTGACAAGAGGGGTGAAACTGATCTTACTGCCTGCTAGACATCATCATGAGTGCAGATGTCTAGCATCCGTCTGGACTTCCCTTTCTAAAGAAGGAAGAAAAAGAAGGTGTCTCATTGGCAGGTCTAAAAAGATTCCTAGTGACCAGTTTGTGCTCCAGAAAGCTTCACATAGGTGTAGGGTCACATTTCCCAATACCACGTGGAAACACAGCTACCTCAGGGCATCCTGGGCAGCAGTAGAAGATAGTAATCTCTGTATATGCACAAACAAGTGAAGGCCTACATGCAAATATCCAGATATTAATGTGAAAGCTATTTTAAGAGTTACTTTGGGCAAGCAGTAAAAAACAAAATCCAAACTTTCACAATTTTGATCTTTTTTATCAATTTGATTTCTTTTTTTTATTATTGGCAACACTCTGGGATGCACTACAGCAATTACACTCCTTGCGTGACTATAATATAAATAGATCTATATATATAGCGTGTCATCAGAATACATACTGGCATGGTGGGAATACATCAGAATGCAGTTTCCAATGTTGAATAGATAAGATTTGAGGAATTAATCCACCCATATTGTCATATTTCCCATATTTTCTTCTGTTGCTTTTTCCTTTCTTCTGTTGCTTCTTATGTTGTCTTTACAGAGCTCTCCAGCATGTGAACTACTGCACACAGGGTTTTTTATACCTCCATTTCAAGCATGACATGAGGTGAAGGCCTCTGTCCTGAAAATCAGTGCCATGTAGTCGTCACTGCAAATGTGGTGCTGTGCTGCCCATACCTTTTAAAGGGTCGCTGGAAATAATGGGAGGAAAACACGAGTTGGAAGAATCAAGAAAGGATTGATAGAGGTACAGGATGATAACAGTAGGTCCATGAAAGTACAGAGAAAACCTTTACATGTATGGAGTCATAATTTCTTTCAACATAATTTAGAAAATAAACTAACTAACTAACAAAAAAACTTAGAATATGTGGGTGGAAAAGTATTGGAGAGAAATGATAAATATGAAAACTTGAGAAGATGCATTTATCCTCCTAGAAATTATTCTCATTGAAACAGTTTCTATACATTCACATTCAGATTGATCCTTTTTTGGCTTGTTTTCCTATCAGGAATGAAACATTGTACTCCTCCAATGATACTCAGTGTTCCACATTGAACACGGTTATTGTATTGTTTCTGGCATTTTCTATACAGTCTTCACTCAAAAAGAGCCAGAAGCAACTGAAGCACATTAAGATTATGATGAGATCAAAATACTTTTCCAGTGAAATACTCTGTTTTTCTGAACTCCATTTTTGTTCAATTTTAGCTTAAAATTTATCTTTGCTTTTTTATATTTGTCTATAGACACAATATGTCTGTAATAGGCTAACTCTGGCCAGGAAGTAAAAGAGCTAACTCCTCTGCTCTTCCTGGGAAATGAAATGTGAGTTTTATAGAATCATAGAATCATCAGAATCATAAAATCATTAAAGCTGGAAAAGACCATCAATATCATCGAGTCCAACCATAAACGCCTCAACACCATGCCTCTTAAACCGAGTCCCTAAGTGCTTTGTCTGCACCTTTCTTGAACTGTGCCTGGGACAGTGACTCTACCACTTTCCTGGGCAGCCAGTTCCAGTGCTTCACCACTCTTTCTGTGTAGAAAATTTTCCTACTATCTAACTTGTAGCTCCCCTGGTGACACCTGAGTCCATTTCCTTTTGTCCTATCAGTAGTTATTCTGCAGAAGAGATCAATCCCTTTCTCACTACGGCAGGTTGTTGTAGAGAGTGATAAGTCTCTTATCCCCTCACTTTTAGTCCTCTTCTCCAGACTTTATAACCCCAGCTCCCTCAACTGCTTCTCATAAGCTCTGGGTTCCATTCCCTTCATCAGCTTCATCACCCTTCTTTGGACAAGCTCCAGGGCTTCCATGTCTTTGTTGTAGTGAGGGGCCCAAAACTGAACACAGTCTGTGAGGTGAGGCCTCACCAGTGCTGAGTACAAGGGTATAATCACTTTCCTTGAGGACGCTGCTCGTGACTAGTCACCAGATGGATTTAGCTCCAAAATCGAAGTAGACCACATCCACAGCCTTTATCTCATGCACTAGGTGAATCACCTGTTCAAATCAGCACAACTCTGATCTCTATGCATGTAGCTAATGCATGTAGCAGGGAGAGTAAACATGAGGCATGACAGTTGTATGTGCTTTTGAAGAGTTATGATCCCATTGGAATCACTGAGATATGGTGGGTTCACTCACAGAAATGATAGACACAGACTCTTTAGGAAGGACTGACAGGCAAGGTAAACAGAAGATTTGCCCTTCATGTGAAAGATCACCTCAAATGAATGGCACTCTGTTAGTGTTGGAGAGTAAGGCAGACCGGAGCTTCTGAGTCAGGATGAGCAAGCAAAGAAACCTGTGCTGGGTGTCATCCTCAGACATTTGATCACGAAGAAGCAGCCTTCTTCAGGCAACGTTGCCTGGGGCTCGCAGCCCTTGGGGGGCGTGGGGGCAGAGCTGCTGTCCCGCTGAGCCCCGTCCTGCTCCCAGGCCACCCGTGAGCAGCTGGGAGGTCTCTCCTCCATCCTGAGGGAAGAGCAGAGGGGTGAGGGGGTTGGCCGAGGGTTCCTGCGGTGCCACCCATCCCAGCACCTGCGCTCTCACCCGGGCGAGGAGGAGGGGAGACCTCGGGAAAAGCCTCGACTGTTCGTGGCTTCCTGGACGCAAGGGAAAGATGCGGCTGCACTTGGCGGCTCCTCCACGGGCTCCGCGTGCTCCCGCCTCTCCCGTCACTGTCCTCCCAGGCACTGCGGGCTGGGGACTGCAGAGGGGACATCACCTGCATGTGTCACAAGCAGGGGGTCACAATGGACCCCTGGGCAGCGCCTCAGAGGTCCCCTCTGCAGCCAGGAGGTGGTCCTGGAGCAGCAGCTGGAGTTGTGGGGGCTCCAGAAATTCTGCACGGTCTTTTTTCTTGAAAAACAAACGTGATTTTCAGAGCTGGGTGGGAGGCAGCCACAGGGGCCTGGATGGCTGGTGCCACTGCAGATGCCCTAGTCCCCTCTGCCCAGCCTTCCTGTGCAGCTCTGAGAAGCTCCGGTCTCCTGAGATCCCTGCAAGAACTGCCAGGCCCCGGCAAGGACTTGCTTCAATATTAGAGAAAATATGGAATTCTCATACATGCCTTGCTTCCAAAGTTTGACTAATTTTAATGCCAACATTTTCCAGTGATGAAAGGGTAGAAATCTTCATGAAGGGGCCGAATGTGAGGCGAAGTATCACTGATCTGCCCTTGACCTTGTGTCTCGATGGCTCTGTCCATTACACTGCTGATGGAATCTCAATGATCTCTCTGCATGTCCTGATGAAATAATCATTTCTAAACTCATATCTGCATCCAATCACCTGCACATATGCATTTTTCATCATGTTTTCCCCTTGCTTTCCCTTTTCCATTCTACCAGATACTTCTCAACTCTCCAGTCTCTCCAACTACTCTACTCAGATTCTATGCAAGCTTTTCTATCAATCTGTCAAAAAAAAATCTCAAGGAAGTTTATTCCTTGTAGACTGTTGAGCTCACTGGAGGCATTTGGACTTGACAGAAAGATCAGGATTGCATTTTATTTCTTAGGACTCAGGCTGAAGTTTATTTGTGTTTTATCACAGTTAAGGCGACAAGAGGATCAAGAGAGGGAGAGCTAGAAGGTTTTAAGGGCGTGGAGACCTTGTTGTGATGGACCTCTCTCCTTCATGAAGTAAGCTTGGCTGTAGATAGTTAAGACTTATGTGAAGGACAGTGGTGGGATGCAGACATGTGAGCATGGTTAAGAAACCTGAATGCCCAAAACCACTCAAAAGGAATCTGTTATTCCTGTAGGTCACAGGGTATCTGCTAGAGACATGAGGCTGTGCTGAACCCCCTAGGCATCCATCATCACAGAATCACAGAATGGTTGAGGTTGGAAGGCACCTCTAGAGATCATCTGGTCCAACTTCCCTGCTCCAGCAGGGACACCTACAGCATGGAGCACAGGGTGGCATCCACTCAGGTGTGGAAGATCTCCAAAGAAGGAGACTCCACAGGCTCTCTGGGCAGTCTGTTCCAGGGCTCTGTCACCCTCACAGGAAAGAGGTTCTTCCGCATTTGGAGATGGAACTCTTTGTGTTTCAACTTGTACCCATTACTCCTTGTCCTGTCACAGCCACCTTCTCAACGGTGGCCTCCTTTTACATTCTCTCCTCAGGTATTTGTGCATATTGATCAGATCCCCTCTGAATAATCTCTTCTCCAGGCTAAACAGGCCCAGCACCATTAGTCTTTCCTCATACAACAGATACTCCACTCCTTCAGTCATCTTTGTCGCTCTACTCCGAACCCTGTCTAGAAGCTCCACGCCCCTCTTGTCCTAGGGAGCCCACAACTGCACCCAATGCAGGACATTTCCCTATGCCAGAACATACCGTGCCCCGTGCAGTGCCTGCCCAGCAGAACCATGGGGCTGTGTGCAGGGCAGCAGCGATGGGAGCCACAGGGCTCCTCACTGCTCCCCTGCAAAAGAGAAACCTCCAGGGCAGCGGACCTGCCACCATCCCCACTGCCCTGTCTCCTCTCCCATGTCCCCACACTCTTAGGAGTAGCACCAGGAGCTGGCACAGCCCTACAGCCACTGCCTGACCTTTAGCCCTCCCCGCACCCAGACATTACAACCATCTTTCAAGCAGGACAGGAAAGAGGATCAGGGGAGGGGTGGGCTGCTCAGTGTCACCTCAGGCTGCAGGATGCAAATCCCTCTGTGAGCTCATTCCAGACACAAGAAGGGCTTGAGAAGAGCCATCACGAAGGCCTCCGAGGAAGTGTGTGCCTCCCCAAGGTGACTGCCTTCTGTGATGGGATGACTGGTTGTGTGCAGAAGGGGAGATCACCATTTAGGAATGCCATTTACCTGCTTTTCCATAACATCTTTGTAGCTAAGTTGGGAAGATGTGGGGTGGAGGCATCAGGAATGGAGCATGTGGGAAAGGATCTGGAGGCCATTTAGCTCAGAGAGGGGAGAAGAGTGGGGCAAATGGACCTGACTCGTGTTAGCAGTGGTGTTCTTCAGGGCTTGATACTGGAGCCAAAGCTGTTTGTCATTGTGAATGGTTTATCTGAGGGGACAAAGCACACTCTAAGCCAGTTCACAGCCAGCACCAAAGTGGGATGAGTGGCTGGCATGCTGGAGGGCCAACATGTCTTCAGGACTGCTAATCAGAGGGAGAGCAACAGGCCGCAGCTGATAGGGGCTGATGGAAACATGGGGAGGTCAAACAAGCTCTGTAACTGGGATGGAATAACCACATGCAGGAGGACAACCTGGGGCTCCTTGGATGGAGAGCAGCTTTGCAGGAAAAGACATGGGGGACCTGGGGGACAAGAACAAGACAGGAAGTGAGCCAGGTGCTGAGGTGTCCTAACAGCCTCAACCAAAGAGAAGCAAAATCAAGAGAGGGCAGAACTGGCAGACTCCTAGTGTTGCAGGGAGCACTGTGATCAGTGGCCCAAGCGCTGCAGACATTTTAAAACAGCCAGGGAAAGTGGCATTAATGAGAGGTGACAAGTTGCTGGAGGCAGATGAACCCAGACTTGCTAAAGATTATGATAAGTGATAAGATTATGACTTTTAAATAGTAGAACATGTTTTTGCAAGTCTAAAGTCTTGCATGGTTTGCATGTTTTTGTTATAAGCCAACCAGAAAGGAGAAAAAAAAGTGTCCCCCAAAAACCAACAAAGCAAAAGTCTTCCCATTGGCTGTGGGATGAAGCCTGAGTTTATTGTGAAGGACAAAAGATTAGGACTGAATGGTCTGCAAGGGACTATAAACTGCCTGATGTCTTCTGCTTTCCAGCAATACTTCTTCTGGTCACTCCTGTGTCTACAATGCACTCTAATTTTTCACCTGCATAATAGATCAGAACTTTGGAGAAGGAAATGAGTTGACAGAAAGAACCTGCTGATAATCTGGACAACCGGGGGAGCCCACTGAAACAGTAAGTGTATGTGACCTCCCCTCGCAGCAGAGACCTGGGAAAGTCAAGTGGCAGTGAAGCTGGAAGGGTCCCAGTGCCCAGGCTGCACATGTCCTCCTCTGATTGCTCATGATAAGGGCTCATGACACACACCATTGGATCGAATGAATCTCTGTTGTATAGTTGGAGGAAGAAAGTAGGAATGAATCAAAAGAGAGGTAATGCAGGCCAGAAGTGCCACCAGGAACATCTCCAAATACAGGTGCATTTTAGAGCCTCTCTGGCAAGTCCCTTTCTGCAATGATCAACAGCAGGTGGGAGGAAATGCCCCTGGTGGGGTGGAGGGCAGCTGTATTGGAGAGGCCCCTTCCAGCCAAGGTGGATTTTCTGGATTTCAGTCTGGAACCTCCATGTTTCAGCCCTGGAAGACTCAGCAGAGGGCTGATTAGATGCGCATGGGTCTTCTTTGAACTGGACTTTGTCACAAGTCATACCTCCTCAACCACGGAAATGCACCCAGAAGCTGATCCCATCACGTCTGACCTCAACAAGACCTAGAGTATTTCTCTGGTTTTATTCCCCTGTACCTAAATTTTCTTGTTAGCTTCTCAGCATTGGGATGAAATCTCAGCTCCAGGACAGTGGAGATGGCCCCAGGGGCACCCAGCCCCACCACTGCACCCAGAACTTCATTCTGTTGAACTAAAGCAAGTCCTCAGGGTGCTCCCTGCAGCTCTCTGGATGGGCAAAGGTGACACCTGAGCCTTCCTCTTCCTCCCAAGCATGTCATATGCGGAAGTGCTGGGAGAACAGCCCTGGAGGCATCTTCATGTCACAGCAATGCCTGTGACTGGGGTAACTGATCGTCCCCCTCCTGCAAATGCTTCCCAAGCCAGGTGCCTGGGCACAAGTGACTGGCAGTGACTATGGGATCTCTAAGAACCTTGCCCTCTGCCTAGGCAGGGAGACCCCAGGCTCTTGTCACAGCGGTGCAGAGCAGCTGGCCACTCAGAGGCCTTTGCAGGAGGAGGCCCAGAGCTCAAGGCTCATGGGGTGAAGGTGGTGCCATGTGTCTGGGGAGGGCACGGCTCTCTCCTAGACCCTCTCCTGGGAAAGCACTGCAGGAGCAAGCATACCCCGGGAGAACAACCTTGCCCATGTTCCTGGCACCAATGACAGGGTCCCTTCTGTGAGAGAACACACAGAGTGGTCCTGGAGATGGAGCAGCAGGTGAATGGCTGCTCCTCGTCTATGGATGGGATCCCTGGAGCGCAGGAGCGCCTGAGGGAGGTGAGCAGTGGGGCTGGAGGGAGAGGCAGGTGGCAGGGATGGGACCCACATGCAGAGCACAAGGATGGTGGGGAAGGAGACCTGGGCCGAGATAGCCAGACAGGAACTTCTCCAGTGAGGGGACATGTATTCCTGGCCATGGGCATTTCCTCTCACACAGCAGACCAATGGGCACCCTCTCCTGTACCTGACGCTGGTTCAGGAAGAACAAGGAGCCCTTGAAGATGTTCATGGGCCTTGACAACCTTCGATGCAGCCACCCAGAGGTGCTCATTAGCCCATTGCCTTTTCATGTCATGTGGTGGGATGAACAGAAGTCCCGGGGAGCAGAGCTGGAAGGGTTTGAGAGGGCAGAGCCTGGAGCAGAGACATGGCGGGGCGGAGGTGCCTCCCGTTTATGCAGCACCCTGGATGTGGATGGGATGGGCTTTCCTGCACCAGTGCTGGAATGTCCATGTTTGGATACAGGACAAAAATGCAGGATGCCTTGGTGTGGGTGATCTAGTCCGTAGGAGGAATATGAAGCTGAACTGGGAGTGAACCAATGGGGAGGAAACGGGTCTTTGTAAACAGCCTCGCGAGAGCTTGGGGGTAGTTCCGCAAGAGCTTGCAGGTAGAAGGAGTGGTTTGGATCTAGCAGAGCACCTAGCAGCCAACTGTAAGGTGCCATGTGTCTAACAGCCAACCGTAAGGTGCCATGCACATCTAGCAACCAACCATAAGACACCACATTAGACCCGAAGGGACTTAGGTATAAATATGCGGTTGTAACGAGATTAAACGGAGCTGGATCTAATTCACGTGGAGTCTGTGTCTTTGATTTCCCTCCCGATTCCTTGGGCCGGCAAGAAGTTTCCAACACCTTGGGGCACTTGCCCAGCAGTCACTCCAAGGGACATCATTTTCCTGTAGGTGCCCTGCGGTATCTGCTAGAGACATGTGGTTGTGCTGGAC
This sequence comes from Crypturellus undulatus, assembly GCA_013389825.1. Taxonomy (NCBI): domain Eukaryota; kingdom Metazoa; phylum Chordata; class Aves; order Tinamiformes; family Tinamidae; genus Crypturellus; species Crypturellus undulatus. The sequence continues at coordinate 56,303 of VWPW01015247.1, forward strand.
ATCCCAGGCATCTGATAAGGCCATGCCAGCACTTTTCTGTTCCATCAAATCAAGGCTCTGCACTGAATTACAAGAGCTGCTGGTTAATCCTGCAATCTTCCCATGCCTCAAGTTCCTCGGGAGTGGGGCCTTTGTTGTAGTTGACATCTGGGGTCATTCAGCCAAGACAATTCCCCCCCACCCCACCCCAACTCATGCTCCAGGATGATGCAGGTCTCCCAGTAGCTCCATCAAAGCAAGTGGGCAGTAGCACATGCCTTGGACCTCCTCAGTCTCTTCCAGTGTCACCAGGTGCTTCTGCGGGAGCTACTGACTCTCACTCTCCATCTCCAGGGACTGTAGTGGAGCTTTGATATGGAGCTCATGTGCAGATCTCTGTGCTCTGCTGACTTTGGTTTTGGCAAGGGGAATCCCAGCACTGAGGTGTTTGTGGAGTTTACGACTGTGAATACGACTTCATACTCAGATCTAGGCAAGGACAGCCCAGATTGGTATTTCTGAATCAGCACCTGAACCCTGTGTCAGTGAACTCCCCACTTGTCCACTCCTCCGTCTCCTGCCTAGTTAAGGGATGTGAAGTGAGGCTTCCAGAGAGGGACATTTCCAGCTTTCATAGAGAGTCATTCTTTGATGTAATAATTGTCAATGTTGGAAACCATCTCTCTCTACTAATTCAGAAATAACAAGAGGTGATTATTTTAGTTTATTGAAACGAGGAGTTCCCAGGAGGAGGGATCCCAAGGGACAGAGAAATCGCTGAGCTCAGCTGGGCCTCTGCTCCAGAGCGAGGCCAGGCTCCTGGGATGAAGGCAACTCATGGCAGCCTGGGAGCAGTGCCCAGAGACAGCCGTGTGCAGGAGCAGCTCCTGTGCCAAGAGCAGCAGGGCCTGCTGCTGCGGACAGCAGAGCAGAGAAGGCAACGAGAGGGGAAGGGCAGTGTGAAGGGGAGAGGAGAGCTTGTTGTAGGAGAAGCCTTTCCAGCCCTTGACACAGTGAGTCTCTGTCTGCAGAGCAATGCTGCTGAGGTTCCTGGAGGGCTCTTCTGAACTCAGAGTATGGAATTAAGGATTGGGATTTTAAAGGTCTCTCTCCTGGAGTATGCAGGGTATAGCTGGAGGAGGAGATGCTTCAGAGGAGGGATTCCTGCCACGCGCTCACAGGGACAGGGCATTCTGCTCCCTTCTCACAGGGCAGATGCAGGGTGTGAAGCTGCGCTCTGCACCCAGCTCTGCATGGATTGTGATTGAGAGCAGGCTCCGCCAGGCGCAGGGTGCTGTGTGCCCAGGACAGCAACTCTGCAGCCTGCGAGGGGCAGCACTCAGCCTGCCCGGGGCTCCCCACGGCGCTGCGGGGAAGCTGCGTGGGGAGACAGGCACCCATCAGGGCAGGGTCATTCTGCTGCTAAGAGGCTGCTGTGTGGGTGAAGTCTGCTCACAGCTCCAGCTCATACACAGGGCATGTGCGAGGGGTCCTGTACAGGAGAAGATCAAGAGAAGGGCTATTTGGAAGGGAAGGAGCTTTCCTTCCTGTCTCTACTTTTTCAGGCTCCTTTTTATGGCAGGGAGGATGAAGGAACAACTTTTCTGCTTTACTGGGAGTCCTAAACCTTCTCTCTGAAAGATTAATTGGTGTGTGAGAAACCTCAGCAAGTTTCATCCTCACCTTAGCCTGGAGTCAGTATCAATATCATCTCTGTGGCCTCCTAGGACTTTATGTGACCTCCTTGTTAGGACCTGCAACTGCAGAGTTGACCCTGGACATTTCCCAGAGGTTTCTGTAGGGCAGAGCTGAGCACACAGAGGGTGATATGGGGCCTATGAGCAGTGGCAGGGACAAGACCAAGGAACAGAGGAAGAGCTGGCGGCAGGGACAGCTGCAGGAAGCAGAGATGAGCAGGGAAGGGGAAGGAAGTGCAGGGCAGGAGCCGCCTCCTCTACAGCCAGACCTGAGACATCTCTCCTGCCGCAGCCCCATTTCCTACCTCCCCACCAAGGGACCAAGATGTCCCCCTCTGTGAGGTGACATATCCAGCTGGGAAGCTGAAGGCTTTCTACAATGCCTCTCTGTCCCTCTCCTAGTCTCCTTTGGCAGCACATGGAGGGGCTTGCTCCTTGTTTCCCTTCCTGTCCATGCTGCTCCTGTTCTTGTTCTCAGCCTTCTGTAATTGGGTGTTTTCAGCTGCAATCCAGACCCTGATGCTTCCAGGTGTGGAAGAGAGGGGTCTGAATGGGAGTGAGTCTTCCCCAGCCTGTGCTGCAGAGCTGTAGGAAAAGCAGTCCCTGGGGCTGGGAATTGAGCTGACTCTCCCTTAAGGAGAGCCCGTCTCCAGTGTTCCCAGTGCTCTTGCCCTGTGGTATCCTGCCAGGCTGCTCCCTGCCCTCCAGAAAGGCTCTGCTGTCTCACGGCCATCCTCTGGTATCTGACTGACCTGTGAGGAAGCTGCAGGGATGCTGAGGGGATGGAGTTGGTGGTGGGAGGCTGACCAGGAGCAGCTGAAATGAGCCCTTTGTGTCTGTGGCCAGGAGTGTGGAGACCTCCCTTAGATGTATGGAGACAGGGTGAGAAATGTGGAGATGGGCACTTAGAAACTGCACTGCTCTGCTCTCAGCAGGGCCTGTCTCCTTTTAGGGCAGAGTATGAGAGCAATCACCCTCCAGCTCAAGGAGACAGGAGCACAGGACAGCTGGGAAGGAAACTAACAGTCAAACGAGATGTCCTGACTGTACATAGTTACTGTGGATGCATTCTTCTAAGGACTCAGAGCTGAAATTTAAATGATTTGTCCTTTTGGAAACACTCCCGAGGAGTGACAAGGACATGTCAAAGAACTAAAAACTACTGTTCCTCTAACCTCTTTGCTTACTTTGAGAGTAAAGATGTTGAAAAACTCATCTACATCTTGAATGGATCTCACCTGCCGTAAAAGGTAGAATGTCCAAAAGTGTGGCATCTGTTCCCCACTTCTCACTACTTCCCACCAAAAAAGACTCCCCAGAGTCTGTGAATTGAGGTCCCTGCTGCTCACAGCACACTCAGGCAGTGCAAAATGGAGCTCAAACAACCCAATAGCGCTAAGATACTCTTGCTAAGGAGAGGCCGTCGGGGTGGTGTTGGAAAACTGAATGATTTGGCAGTTTTTTTCCTTCAAAATTCTCTCCTAACTTCTCAATGTCTTCTCTTTTTAGACATTCTCACATTACTGAAGGAAGCTAATGATGTCCAACAGCAGCTCCTTCAGTGAGTTCCTCCTGCTGGCTTTTACAGACAGGCGGGAGCTGCAGCTCTTGCACTTCTCGCTCTTCCTGGCCATCTACCTGGCTGCCCTCCTGGCCAACGGCCTCATCATCACAGCCGTAGCCTGCGACCACCATCTCCACACCCCCATGTACTTCTTCCTCTTCAACCTCTCCCTCCTTGACCTTGGTACCATCTCTACCACTCTCCCCAAATCCATGACCAATTCCCTGTGGAACACCAGGACCATTTCATACTGGGGATGTGCTGCACAGACCTTAAGTTTTTACTTTCTCATTTCAGCAGAGTTTTCTCTCCTCACAGTCATGGCCTATGACCGTTTTGTGGCCATCTGCAGACCCCTGCACTATGGGACCCTCACGGACAGCAGAACTTGTGTCAAAATGGCAGCAGCTGCCTGGGGCACTGGTTTTCTCTATGCTTTCCTGCACACTGGGAACACATTTTCTATTCCACGCTGCCAAGGCAATGAGGTGCAGCAGTTCTTCTGTGAGATCCCCCAGATCCTCAAGCTCTCCTGCTCAGATTTCTACATCAGGGAAGCTTGTGTTATTGTGGTTAGCATGTGTTTAGCCTTTGGGTGTTTCATTTTCATTGTGGTGTCCTATGTGCAGATCTTCAGAGCTGTGCTGAGGATCCCCTCTGAGCAGGGCCGGCACAAAGCCTTTTCCATGTGCCTCCCACACCTGGCCGTGGTCTCCCTGTTTGTCAGTACTGTAGCATTTGCCTACCTGAAGCCCCCCTCCCTCTCCTCCCCAGCTCTGGATCTGGTGGTGGCTGTTCTGTACTCGCTGGTGCCTCCAGCACTGAACCCTCTCATCTACAGCATGAGGAACAAAGAGCTCAAGGATGCACTGCGGAAAGTGATTTCATGGACAGTGTTTTGCAGTGATTACATTTCCACAGTTTTCCACAGATGACTCTTTCTGTACCCCATAACTTGATTGAGCATTGTTTTCTTATGTTATTTTTATGGCTTTTATTAGTAATAATAATTTTTCTCATATTGCTACATGGCTACTTGTATCCATTCCCCCTTTATTGTAACTGCTCTGTCTCACCTGATACCCTAAATTGTTTTGAATGATGGACAAGGACTGACTCCCTCACAGTATCTCTTTAGATAGAAATAGAAATTTCTATCCTGCATAGTGCTTGAAGACCGCGCTTTTTCTCCAAAGCTGATGGCAAGATAGGCCCAAGCACTTGCACCCCACAAGGGCTTTTTGCACCGGGTTCTCCATGGGTTCAGCAGCAAAGAGCTCAGAATCACATAATGATATCTTTAGAGACATGGGCTGATTTGGGGATTCACCTATCAGAGTTCAGGGATAGTGGAGAGGCTGAATGGTTATGGATTGCATAGCCACAGATATCCAATGTGTTAAGGAACAGTGTCAGACAGCTGTTCTCATGGAGGGGAAACTGTAAGTGCCAGGGGAGCACAGAAATCTTCCTGAGACTGCATGTGCCTGGGATGAACCCTGAGAGGAGCCTCATAAAGGGAGAGGTCCTCAAAGATGGAATTTCTTAGAGGTGAAGTATGAGGTATTTGCAGGCAAAAGAGGACTCTGGAAACTCTCTGCGAAGAGCCAAGCTCTCCTCTCTCCTTCACACTCCCGTTCCCCTCTCGCTGCCTTCTCTCCTCTGCTGTCCACAGCAGCAGGCAGTGCCCACAGTCCTGTTGCTCTTGGCACAGGAGCTGCCCCTGCACACGGCTGTCTCTGGGCACTGCTGCCAGGTGCCACGAGCTGCCTCTGTCCCAGGAACCTGGACCAGCTCAGGAGGAGAGGCCCACCTCAACTCAGCAATTCTCCAGGAGGAGAGAGTACTCCTGTGCTCTCTCCTCCTGGGGAATAATCACTGGAACAGACTTACCCAACCCCTGATGTTCCTTCTCCAAGTACTGACGGAAGACTGATGCTAGAAGTGCAATTGCTCTCATCAGAAAATTTCTACCTCTTATTTGCAAGAGGTGGAAGTGTCCTACTCTGGAAGACCCTATTCCTATCTTTTAGCTAGGCATGGCACCCGTATGGGGACAAGAAGGGAGATTATTTAACCATTGTTCAGGTCTTGATTCACATGAGTCATTCTGGGTATCTCACACTGACTTAGAAGCCTCTGAAGTGCAATTGCTCTCATCAGAAAATTTCTACCTCTTATTTGCAAGAGGTGGAAGTGTCCTACTCTGGAAGACCCTATTCCTATCTTTTAGCTAGGCATGGCACCCGTATGGGGACAAGAAGGGAGATTATTTAACCATTGTTCAGGTCTTGATTCACATGAGTCATTCTGGGTATCTCACACTGACTTAGAAGCCTCTGACACGCAGTGGGATTCAGATCCCTGACCAGAACTCCACCAGCATAAATGTTGCAGGATTCCCCTTGCCCAAGCTGTAGGGTGAACTACACTGATGTCTACACGGGAGGTCGTTGGCTGAGCTTTTGTTGTAACAATGTCAGATGGAGGGTGGGAGTCAATTACCTGGTGACACCAGCTGACAACTGAAGAGACAGAGGTGGTCCAAGGCATGGGCCAGTGTCTATTGCTCTGATAGAGCAAGTGTGATATCCACATCCTTCTAGAATAACAGGTGGCTCCAGCTAGGGAACATGTTGACATAGAATAACAGGTGGAGGCCATACGGGGAACTTCCTTGGCCATCCGAAATAGCACTAGATTCTCCCTACTGTTAGAATAACACTCACTTGGAAGCTGAGACACATGGACATGTTGACAATGCAAAATGCTACTGTAGTTCATTTGAGGTGCTTGATTCATTGACACTGAAGTAGGCCTGCAGGGCCATGTCAGATTCCTGGTGTTTCTAGCACATCTGCATGGATTGGACCCATGGGACATCTACGCCTTTCTTCAGTAGTTGCTGGGCAAAGATCCTATTTTATGTCAGATTTTCCTACCTCTGTCCAGACAACTGCATCCCACCACTGCCTGCAGGGATAGTCCACAGGATCTGCCTTAAAGCATGCTGCATAAATGGGAGGTCACACCGAGGTCTCCTCTATAGTCTGTGCACTCTCCAGCCCTTCTTGCTCTCCTGCCCATGATCGTTTTCCCATCCCTACATATAATATGAACCAGAAGTGGGCTGATGATGACCTCAGGGTGGCTGGATCACAGCTGGCTCAAGCCCAAGAACATCTTCAGTGGCACCTTCTCCTGCCTGGAGATGGCTCACCTCTGTCACAGGCCCCAAAGTGCCACAGATAAGCTCAAGCAACAAAACCCTCTCTTGCCATTCCCACGCAGTCCAGCTCTGTTTCTCCCTGTTCTTGGGCTCTTTGTGTTTTGCTCTCTTAGTGGCAATCTCTTCTCACTGTTTACATTGCCACCAGCTCTCCATGTCAGCATGGTTCTGCTCTCAAGAAGGGCCATTGCACACAGTGTCTTTGGCTCTTGGCAACAGGTTTCACTGTGAGAAATCTCTTTTCTGTGACACACCTGATGTTTTGCAGCCCAAATATATGCAAATGCATGGAGCCTTGTATAAACAGCATAAACTGTCACCTCTACATCATTGGAATACCTGAAAGCATTAGGACCACTCACACAACTGGAAGTCTGTGCTACTGGAGTAAAAGCTCTTTAGGGACTGTCAAGGAAGAGGAGGAGGGGGCAGCTCGAATGTATGCAGAGCTTCCATGGGATGGACAAGGTTTTGGGCATCTGGTTGTGGGTGAGCATCAGATTAAAAGCTGACATCATGATGGGAGCTACAGACCATGCAGTCAGGGTGAGGAGGTGGATGACATCTCCTTTTAGACCACATAAGAAAGTCTGTTGATCACAGGCCTTGGTTCTTATTTGGGAGGGGAAGAGCAGGAAGGGAAAAACATCAGGGAAAACCTCAAGGATGGGGTAGTCAGTGTTGTCCTTTCCTGAGGTGACTGCAAGAAAAGCAGATTTCCAGGTCCACTAGAGGAAGGGAAAGATTACAGCACAGACCCTGGACTTCAGAAGAACAGGTCTGACCTGTTCAGGGGACTCCCCGGGGGCAGGTGGGAGGTAGCTCTGAAGGGCCCAGGAGTTCAGGAAAGCCAAAAGGTCTTTAAGGCTTTAAGGCCTAAGGCGCATTTGGAATGTAAGCTGGCGAGGGAAGTCAAGAATAACAAGAAAAACTTTTTCAAATACATAAACAGCAAAAGGAAGACTAGGGGAAATGTGGGTCCCCTAGTGAACGGGATGGGCACCCTGGTTACGAACAACACAGAAAAAGCAGAGTTGCTGAATGCCTGCTTTGCTTTGGTGTTTACCAAGGGCAACCCTTTAGAGTCCCAGGCCCTAGAGATGAGAGAAGAAGCTGGGAGAGAGGAAGACTTGCCCAGGGTAGAGGAAGATTGGGTAGGAGATCTCCTGAGGAACCTCGATGCCCACAAATCCATGGGCCCCGATGGGATGCACCCCAGAGTGCTGCGTGAGCTGGCGGACGTTGTAGCCAAGCCAATCTCCATCATCTTCGAAAGATCTGGAGAACGGGGGAGGTGCCAGAGGACTGGAAGAAGGCCAGTGTCACACCAGTCTTCAAAAAAGGCAAGAAGGAGGATCCGGGCAACTACAGGCCAGTGAGTCTCACCTCCGTCCCTGAAAAAGTAATGGAACGGCTCGTGCTGGCCATTGTCTCCAGGCACATAGAGGACAAGAAGGTGCTCAGGACTAGTCAGCATGGATTCACGAAAGGGAAATCATGCTTGACTAACCTTCTATGATGAGATAACCAGCTGGATAGATGAGGGGAGAGCGGTGGATGTCTTCTATCTTGACTTCACCAAGGCTTTTGACACCGTCCCTCACAACATCCTCCTAGACAAGCTCCGGAGGTGTGGGATGGATGAGTGGATGGTGAGGTGGATTGGGAATTGGCTAGATGGCAGAGCTCAGAGGGTGGTGATCAGCGGTGCAGAGTCTAGTTGGAGGCCTGTGTTGAGCGGTGTCCCCCAGGGGTCAGTCCTTGGTCCAGTCCTGTTCAATTTATTCATCAACGACCTGGATGAAGGCACAGAGTGCTCCCTCAGCAAGTTTGCAGATGATACAAAGCTGGGAGGAGTAGCTGACACCCCAGAGGGCTGCGCTGCCATGCAGAGGGACCTGGACAGACTGGACAACTGTGCAGAGAGAAACCTCATGAAATTCAACAAGGCCAAATGCATGGTCCTGCACCTGGGAAGAAACAACCCTAGACATCAGTACAGGCTGGGGACCGATCTACTGGAGAGTAGCTCTGCCGAGAAGGACCTGGGCGTTATGGTGGATGACAGGTTGACCATGAGGCAGTAGGGTGCCCTCGTGGCCAGGAAGGCCAATGGCATCCTGGGATGCATTAAGAGGAGCGTCTCCAGCAGGTTGAGAGAGGTGATCCTGCCCCTTTACTCAGTCCTGGTGAGGCCACATGTGGAGTATTTTGTCCAGTTCTGGGCCCCCCAGTACAAGAAGGATGTGGAGCTGCTGGAGAGAGTCCAGTGCAGGGCCACGAGGACCTGGAACATCTGCCCTATGAGGAGAGGCTGAGGGAGCTGGGCCTGTTCAGCCTGGAGAAGAGAAGGCTGAGAGGGGATCTGATCAGTGGGTATAAGTACCTCAAGGGAGGCAGTGAGGAGGATGGGGCTGGCCTCTTTTCACTGGTGGCCACTGACAGAACAAGAGGAAAAGGCCACAAACTGAAGCTCCGAAAGTTCCACAGGAACTTAAGGAAAAATTTCCTGACAGTGAGGGTGACAGAGCACTAGAACAGGCTGCCCAGAGAGGTTGTGGAGTCTCCTTCTCTGGAGATCTTCAAGACCCGCTTGGATGCAGTCCTGTGCCACGTGCTCTGGGTGGCCCTGCGTGTGCAGGGGAGTTGGACTAGATGACCTCTAGAGGTCCCTTCCAACCTTATGCGTTCTATGATTCTATGATCCCTCCTGCCCATGCTGCCCTTCACCTCCCCTTGGACTCTCTGAGCAGGGGGTTTCTGATGCAGGTCAGACACTGTGGGTCCTGCCATACAGATGTGTGCCCAAGTGCCCTCTAAGCTGTGGGGCTCAGAGCAGGGCAGTTGGAGGAGCTTGGAATGACCCACCTTGCTGCTGGGAAGTGGATGTGACCAGCTGGCAGGAGCACGTGGTGTTGCTGACTCCAAGTGGAGGGTGGAGACCTGCCTGACATCCCCTTCAAGAGTGCTGCAGGGCATGATGTAAAGGAATCCTCTGCTCTCCATGGTGTCATTCAATTGAGGGGTAACATGAGTGCAAGTCTCCTGTACCTCCAAGGTGACAGAACAGGGCATTGGGACCAAGGCAGATGGAGAGACCAGGTCTGTTTCCCTGGCATCAAGGCCAAGATCTGAAGTCATAGAGCTCAAGGGTGGTGCTGCTAAAATGAGGGGGACGCAATGAGTGTGTGTTTGGGTAAAGTTATGAAAAAGTTTTGTACAGAGGAGTTTTCTCTAACTTGTCAGTGTCTTTTCTTCTCAGATATTGCCCCTGTGCTGCAAAGGAGCAAATGTCCAACAGCAGCTCCTTCGAGTTCCTTCCTCCAGGCATTCGCAGACAGACGGGAGCTGCAGCTCTTGCACTTCTCGCTCTTCCTGGCCATCTACTGGGCTGCCCTCGTGGGCAACGGCCTCATCATCACAGCCATAGCCTGCGACCACCACCTCCACACCCCCATGTACTTCTTCCTCCTCAACCTCTCCCTCCTCGACCTGGGCTCCATCTCCACCACTGTCCCCAGGTCTATGGCCAATTCCCTGTGGGACACAGAGCCATTTCATACTGGGCATGTGCCCTGCCCAGTCGCAGACGTGACTCATGTTGGGTTGCTGCAAAGTCATCCCTGGAATCTGGGGAGAGTCCAGGCAGGCTAGCTATTCCCCTCCTTACAGAAAGTGATCCCAGCAGGATGGAGCTGGCCAGGCGCCAAATGCTGATATAAAAGGTGACAGGAATGACTCTCCAGGCTCCCTTCCCTGCGCTTGCAGGGTACCCACTCCTCTTGTGGGACTGCAGAGCTCTCACTAGTCTGGACATTCGTTGGTTTTGACCTTTACCTTTGGATGAGTTCACTGAGGTTTGTGAAGCTCCACTCATTTGCAGGCAATGGTGCCCTTGGACATGCCCTGTGCTCTCCTGGGGGCTCCATACTCCCTTGCAGAAGGGCAGGAGTCAGTCATATGTGAGATACCGCTTGTACTTAGGACACCACAATGAAAATGAAACACCCTAAGTCTATGCAGGCAGTAACCAGAGTAAAGACAACTTCCCTGAGGTAGGAGTCTGAGCAGGAAAGCTTGAGAAACTGGGGAATCTCACAGAAGAACTGCTCCACCACATTGCCTTGTCAGAGTGGTAGTGAAAATGGTCCCATTTTGTACTGGAGCTCAGACATAATTTTTCTGTTTAGCCAGGCTGGCTTTCTGAGATGCCTGCTTGTTTTACTGAGTATCACTAAGGACTATTTTCATGCTTGCTGAGTAATATCCTTAAAGAGCTCTCACTTTCCTGAGCTCTTGAGGCCAACAGGAAGAGCAAACTGCCACTAAAAGAGAAAATCCTGCAGTATCCAATGCCAGGGAAAAACAGAGTTGTGTTTTGTAGGGATTGCATTAGAAGGGTTTGTTGCTCAGGACAACTCTACAGCACTTCCAGGCTCTGTGACAGAAGGGAACAGATCTCCAGGAAGGACAAGGTGCCACTGAAGAAGTTTCTGGGCCTGAGCAGCCTCAGATCCTTCCACACTGTGGACATCATTGGCACAATTCATGTTCACATCCCCGGGGATGAGAAGAGTTTCGGGGTAAGGAAAGCTATATTTTAGGAGTGCAGGCCTGAGTGGAGACCTTGGTGTGCTGTGCCACACAAGGTAGAGGCATATCTGCAGCATACCTGGATGTAGATGGGATAGGCTTGGCTTAAAGTCAGTGGTGGGATTCAGTTGTTTGGGCACAAGTAGGAAATCCAAGGTGCCCTGAGGCACTTGAACCACAACCACTCCAGAAAGGCATAGTTATCTTCTGTGCTCCATCCTGAATCTGCCAGAGATATGTGGCTGTGCTGGACACCTCCATCATCTACCATAGCCTGGACAACCTAGTCTTATGTCATTAAATCAAGTGTCTTCACTGAATTACATCAACTGCTTTCACCATAAAGTTTTGCTTGTTTCTCAGCTTCATAATGAGTGAAGATCTAGCAGTATCAGACATCTAGGGTCCTTTCAGGTGGCCAAGGAAATTTCGCACCTGGCCATCACCTAAGGTTTTAGAAAGATGTAGCTCTCACAGCTGCTCTGCCGGAGCAAGCAGATATTGCCATACGCCTAAGACCATCTGTCTGCCTCTTCAAATGTCACCTCATGCTTCTGTGTCCCACCCTCCATCTCCATTGATTATAATGGGAGCTTAGATAAGGAGCTCACATGCAGACATCTCTTTTCAACACTTCAGCTCCGGCAAAGGGCATCCCACCTTGTATGTGGGAAATGTTGGGATATGTTCTGTTCAATATGTCCTGTTCAATTTATTCATCAACGACCTGGATGAAGGCACGGAGTGCCCCCTCAGCAAGTTTGCAGATGATACAAAGCTGGGAGGAGTAGCGGATACTCCAGAGGGCTGCACTGCCATCCAGAGGGACCTGGACAGACTAGACAACTGGGCGGTCAAAAACCTCATGAAATTCAACAAGGCCAAGTGCACGGTCCTGCACCTGGGGAGA
>VWPW01015250.1:0-25030 GCA_013389825.1 Crypturellus undulatus
AGGGAGTCTCTGCTCCACCAACGGTGCTCACCTTATAGCCCGCAGAAGCGCCTTTTCATTCCTTTCTTATCTCTGTTTCTCAAAAGTTCCTCCTTTTCTGTGCATGTCCTTCCTGAAAGTTCCTCCTTTTCTGCGCATGTCCTTCCTTGTTACTAGGGAGTCTCCTGAGCCCTCCGGTGGTCTTTTTGGTTGAAAGCTCCTCTTCTTCCTCAGTGAACTTTTTACCTTTCTGTTAGCGAGCATGCATCCTTCAAACTTCTTTAAGGTTTCAACCAGTTTGCATAACCTTGAGCTCTCTATTACTACTTCAGCAGTTATTTATGGCAACATTCTGTCTTCTGCTATCTCATGGACTGCATTCTTTTATTGCAGCATCATGTCCTTTGCTATCTCATGGATTACATCCTTGCTCACTACAGGATGAAGCTCTTCGAGTGTCAGGCTACAAGGAGTGCTGTAGTCCGACACCTCCTTTGGACAGCCTGGTGGAGATCAACTGTGTGAGGTGTGAGAAGATGGAAGATCTGCTCAGCATGTTAGGTAAGCTAAAAGAGGAGGTTGAAAAACTAAGAAGTATCTATAAGTTAGAGAGAGAGAAAGAGGGGCAGGTGCCAAGAAGTGCCCAGCAAAGAGTTTGATTACAGACTCCATCCCCCAGCTAACTCGAAGCGGGAAGAAACCAGCATAGTAATGGATGGTTAGAAGTCCAGGCTCGCGGTGGCAGGAGTAAACCTTCTCCCCTCTTAGCCTACCAGAAACCCCGAGCCAACAGGTACAAGGCCTGGAGGAGTAAGGGCAATCAGTGGATAGTGTAGGCAAGACTCCCTCTCCTGCAAAAATAGTAATACAGTCAGAAAGACAAACCCCACGTATTATGATCACAGGCATGAGGGAGAAAAGGCGGGTTATAGTCATGGGCGATTCCTAAATTCAGGGAACAGAGGGTCCGATATGTAGGCATGACCCTTCTCTAAGAGAAGTCTGCTGCCTTCCTGGGGCCCGGGTTAAGGATGTCACTCGAAAAATTCCCAGCCTAGTTAGACCCACAGACTATTATCCATTGATGGTCCTACATGTGGGAGGAGATGAAAGGGCAACGTGTAGCCTGAGGACAATCAAAAGGACTTTACAGAATTGGGGCAGACCATCAGAAACTGAGACCTGCTGGTCATATGCTCTTCCGTTCTTCCCAGTGCCTGCAGTAATACAGAAAGAAATGGGAGGATATGCTCCATCAACATGTGGGTCCGTGGATGGTGTTATTGCCACAATTTTGGTTTCTTTGGCAACAGGAAGCCTTATATGATGGAATCTAATGGGATCTATCTTTCTCAAAAGGGAAGTCAGCCCTGTGACATGAGCTAGCAGGCTTCATTGAGAGGGCTTTAAACTAGATTTGAGGGGGGAGGAGTATCATTGGGGAAGCAGCTTATGGGGTAGGTGATGGCCTGTCATGCCACTTGCAGCAGCCTAACTCCATAGCCTAAGGGCACCCTAAGCCTGGAGAGACTAAATGGGAAAATAAGAGAACTTCTGAAGGCCCGCGTGATCAAGTTCCAGCTGCCCCAGCTAGAAAGAGAGGCACATTGGGAGCTGAACTCAAATGTCTCTATGCAAATGCATGCAGCATAGGGAATAAACAAGGTGAACTGAAGATGTGTGTGCCATTGAAGGGCCATGATATCATCACAATTACTGACACATGGTGGGACAGCTGTCATGACTGAAATGTGGTCATGGATGGCTTTAAGCTTTTCAGGAAGAACAGGCCAGGAAGGCAAGGTGGCGGAGTTGCTCTTTATGAAGGAGAGCAACTGGAGCTCAGCATAGGGGAGGATGAAGCACAAGTTGAGAGCCTGTGGGTGAGGATCAAAGGGCAGCCAACAGGGGTGACACGATGCGGGGACACGGTTGTGGGAGTTTACTACAGGCCTCCTGACTAGGGAGAGGAAGTGGATGAGGACTTCTACGGGTACCTGCAAGAAGCCTCACGATCCCAGGACCTAGTCCTTATGGGGGACTTCAACCCCCCTGATATCTGCTGGGATAATCACACAGCTAGGAACAGATAGTCCAGGAGGTTCCTGCAGAACATTGCAGATAACTTTTTGATGCAGGTGGTTGATGAAATAACAAGGGGAGGGGCGCTGCTAGACCTGATACTAACAAACAGAGGTGGTCTAGTGGGAAATGTGAAGGTTGGAGGCAGTCTTGGCTGTAGGGACCATGAGATGTTAGAATTCACGATCCTACGAGGAGGAAGCTGGACAAGAAGTAGAATTACAACCCTGGACTTTAAGAGAGCTAACTTTGACCTCTTCAGGGTGCTCCTTGGAGGAATCCCCTGGGCAAGAGTCCTAGAAGGAAAGGGGGTCCAGGAGAGTTGGCTACTATTCAAGAACTACTTTCTCCTAGTTCAGGATCGATGCATTCCTATAAGAAAGAAGTCGAGGAAAGGGGGCAGGAGAGCTGCATGGATGGGCAAGGAGTTGTTGGGTAAACTTAATGAGAAAAAAGAGCACATACCTAATGTGGAAGGCCACATGGGAAGAATATGGGAACACTGTCAGAGAATGCAGGGATGCAACAAGGAAGGCCAAGGCCCGTTTGGAATTACAGTTAGCAAAAGATGTCAGGGACAACAGGAAGGGCTTCTATAAATACATCAGCAGCAAGAGGAAGACAAGGGAAAATGTTAGTCCACTGCTGACTGGGGAGGGTGCTTTCGTGATGGAGGATGCTGAGAAGGCAGAGTTTCTAAATGTCTTCTTTGCTTCTGTCTTTACTGCTAAGGCAGTCCCCATGAATAACAGAGCCTGGACACAAGAGAGAGAACCAGAAGAGAGGAGGACTTACCGATGGTTGAGGAGAATTGGGTTGGGAATTATTTAGGAAAAGTGAATACCCATAAATCTATGGGCCCAGATGGGATGCATCTGAGACTGCTGAGGGAACTGGAAGGGGTTATTGCTCAGCCGCTCTCCATCATCTTTGAGAGGTCATGAAGGGTGGGGGAAGTGCCTGAGGACTGGAAGAAAGCCAGTGTCACTCCAGTCTTCAAAAAGGGCAGGAGGGAGAAGCCGGGAAACTACAGGCCAGTCAGCCTCACCTCCATCCCTGGAAAGGTGATGGAGCAGCTCATCCTAGAGACCATCTCTAGGTATGTGAAGGAAAAGAAGGTGATCACCCTTGTAGTCAGCATGGATTCACCAAAGGAAAGTCTTGTTTGATGAACCTGATAGTCTTCTACGATGAGGTGACTGGCTGGATGGACAATGGGAGAGCCATGGATGTTGTCTACCTTGATTTCAGATAGGCTTTCAACACAGTCTCCCATAAGATCCTCATAGCAAAGTTTCTGAAGTGTGGACTGGATGTGGACAGTGAAATGGATTGAGAACTGGCTGGATGGCAGAGCCCAGAGGGTTGTGATAAATGATGCCTACTCTAGTTGGAGGCCTGTGGCCAATGGTGTCCCACAAGGACACCACCACAGTACTGGGCCCGGTGCTGTTCAACTTGTTCAGCAATGACTTGGACAAGGGCACAGAGTGCACCCTCAGCAAGTTTGCAGATGATACAAAAGTGGGTGGAGTAGCCCACACTCCAGAGGGCTGTGCTGCAGTTCAGAGGGACCTGGGCAGGATGGAGAGTTGGGCAGAGAGGAACCTCATGAGCTTCAACAAGGGATTGCTGAGGGATTTGGAAGTCCTGGCTGACAACAAGTTAACCATGAGTCAGCAATGGCCGAGAAGGCCAATGGGCTCCTGGCTGCATTAGGAGGACTGTTGCCAGCACGTTGAGGGAGGGGATACTGCCCCTCTACTCAGCTATGGTGAGACCGCACCTGGAATATTTGGTGCAGATCTGGGCATCCCAATATAAGAAGGACATTGAGCTTCTAGAGAGGGTGCCATGTAGAGTGACAAAAGATGATTAAAGAACTGAAGCATCTATCGTATGAGGAAAGACTAAGTGAACTGGGCCTGTTTAGCCGGGAGAAGAGAAGATTGAGAGGGGATCTCATCCTAAGTACCTTACAAGTAAAGTACAAGTTAAGTACAAGTACCTTAGGTATGAATATAGGGAGGATGGGGCCAGACTCTGCTCTATGGTTGCCAGTGACAGGACAAGGGGTAATGGGTGCAAGTTGAAACATAGGAAGTGTAATCTCCATATGTGGAAGAGCTTCTTTACTGGAACAGGCTGCCCAGAGAGGTTGTGGAGTCTCCTTCTCTAGGAGATCTTCAAAACCTGCTTGGACGTGACCCTGTGCCATGTGCTCTAGGTGTCCCTGCTTGAGCAGGGAGTTGGACTAGATGATCCAACTCTAAGAACAGCAGGCCATCACTAAAGCATTCAGTGGGGAAAGTCTCTCTAGGGGACAAGGATTTCCACGGAGAAGGGGAAAGGAGATTCAGCATTCTTTCTCAGAGTATCTAAAGGAGGTCTTAGCCCTCCCTTCCTAGTCAGGAACATACTGTAGGCATTCTAGCTGTCCACATCCAGGTGCCCAGAAGCATTTCTGTAGCCTTAGTATCTAGGATGCTTCTCCTTGAGATGTCCACAAATCAACCAGAGTCAATGAGAGAACTGTGCCCTTCTGGAGGGCAGCTTGAGGGGAACAGCCAAATTTTCTAAAGATGGTGTGTCCTGAAGAGATATTTGGCTCATTCCCCTCCACACTCATTACCCAGGGCTGAAGAGTTTAGAGAAGGACTTGGACACTTCATTGTCAAGGACATTGGCTGGATATCAAAACCATGATCCATGGCTGATGATACCATACAGGGAGGAGTAGCTAATACCACAGAGGGCTGCACTGCCATCTAGAGTGACCTGGACAGACTGGACAACTGGGCGGTGAGAAACCTCACGAGGTTCAACAAGGGCAAGTGCAAGGTCCTGCACCTGGGGAGGAATAAGGCCAGGCACCAGTACAGGCTGGGAACTGACCTTCTGGAGCTGGAGCTCCAGAGCTGGAGAGTTCCAGAGATGGGGAGCAGCTCTGCAGAGAAGGACCTGGGTGTCATGGTGGACAACAAGTTGACCATGAGGCAGCAGTGTCCCCTTGTGACCAAGAAGGCCAATTGCATCCTGGGATGCAACAAGAAGACTGTCTCCAGGTCGGGGGAGGTGATCCTGCCCCTCTACTCAGCCCTGGTGAGGCCACATCTGGAGTACTTTGTCCAATTCTGGGCTCCCCAGTAGAAGAGGGACGTAGAACTACTGGAGAGAGTCCAGCACAGGGCTATGAGGATCATCAGGGCCCTGGGACATCTGCCCTATGAGGAGAGACTGAGAGAACTGGGCCTGTTCAGCCTGAAGAAGACAAGGTTGAGAGGGGATCTGATCAGTGTCCATAAATACGTTAAGGGAGGGAGTGAGGAGGCTGGGGTCAGCCTCTTTTCAGTGCTGGCCTTCACTTAAGGAAAAATTTCTTGACAATGAGAGTGATAGAACACTGAAACAGGTTGCCAAGAGAGGTTGTGGCCACTGACAGAACAAGAGGAAATGGCCACAAACTTAAGCATCAAAAGTTCCACAGGAACTTAAGGAAAAAAATTTTGACAGTGAGGGTGACAGAGCACTGGAACAGGCTGCCCAGAGAGGTTGGGGAGTCTCCTTCTCTGGAGATGTTCAAGACCCGTTGGGATGCAGCCCTGTGCCACATGCTCTAGGTGACCCTGCATGTGCAGGGGTGTTGGACTAGGTGACATCTAGAGGTCCCTTCCAACCTTCCAATGCCTTCCAGGCATTCTATGATTCTATGATTCTATGACATGTTTGCTTGGCAGTACCCACAGATTCAGTGTCTGAACTGCATCTGAAATCCCCCTTTCAGAGAGACCGTAGGAAGAACAAGCACAGGATGGAGAGGTGGGAAACAGCAATAGCATGGTATTTCTGTCATGATAAGGGACAAAGAGAAACAGATGAGCACCCAGGAGTTTATCCTCTCCTGGATGTCCAGCTGCCAGAGAAAAAAGTTTGATCTCACAGCTTTGAGAGCAGAGGGCGATCCTGGGAGAGGATATTAATTAAATCAATCCAAAATAACTACTGATAAGACACAAGGAAATGGCCTCAGGTTACACCAGGAGAGGTTCAGGTTAAATATTAGGAAAAATTTCTACATGAAAAGTGTACTTAAGCATTGGAACAAACTGTACCAGGAAGTGGTGGAGTCACCATCTCTGGCAGTGTTCAAGAAATGTATAGATGAGGCACTTAGGGACATGGTGTAGCAGCCATGGCGTTGAAGGATGTTGGACTCAATGATCTAAAAGGTCTTTTCCAACTGTGATGATTCTACGGTTCTGTTCTATGATCTGCATTGAATTATATCAGTGGCCTGCCATGTAGGGATCTGGATATGTCTGAACATACTAGTGAGTGATACTATAGTTGTACTAGGCATCCAGAGTTATTTCACATGGTGAAGGAAATTTCCCAGCTCATCCTCATCAGATGCATTAAAATGATATGGCTGTCATAATTGCTCCATCAGAGCAAGCAGACACCAGGAACTTTTGTGGGGAACAGTGTCTTCCATCCTCCATTTCCAGTAGTTACAATGGGAATTTAGACAAGGATCTCACGTGAAGACCTCTCTGCTGTGTGCAGTTCAGCTTGGGCAAAGGTCTGGGTCCTACTCCAGCCCAGGGGTATCTAACTTGACATAAGGTGCCCAGATTAACTCATCTGAATCAACATCTGAACCATGGATAAATGAATTTCTTTTTTGACCCTTTTCCTAAGTATCCTGCATATTTAAAAGATGGAAGAAGGGACTTCTAGACTGGGGCATTCCTACCTCTTATCCATATCTTCTCCTCTCCAGACTAAATGATTCCAGCTCCTCAGCCACTCCAGCCTCTTCATCAGCTTCGTTGCCCTTCTTTGGAAATGCTGCAGTGCCTCCATGTCTTTCTTGTAGTGAGGGGCCCAAAACTGAACTCAGTGTTCGAGGTGTGGCCTCACCAGTGCCAAGTACAGGGGGACGGTCATTTCCCTAGTCCTTCTGGCTACACTATTCCTGATACAAGCCAGAAGGCTGTTGGTCTCCTTGTCCACCTAGTCACACTGCTGACTCATGTTCAGTCAGCTGGCGACCAACATCCTTAAATCTTTTTCTATAGTGCAGCTCTCCAGCCACTCTGCCTCAAGCCAGTAGTCCTGTACAGGGTTGTTTTGTCTGAAGTGCAGGAGCCGGCACTTGGTCTTGTTGAAACTCATACAGTTGCTCTCAACTCATCAATCCAGCCTGCCCAGATTCTTCTGTAGAGCCTATCATTAGTAGTCATTAAGTCATTAGTAAGTAGTTAAGTAGTCATTAAGTAGGTCAATTCTTCCTCCCAGCTTGGTGTTGTCTGCAGACTTCCAGAGCATACACTCAATTCCCTCATCCAGATCATCCATAAAGATATTAAAGAGGACTGGCCCTGACATTGACCCCTGGGGAACATCACTCATGAGCATCACCACCTGGATTTAGCTCCTTTCACCACCACTCTCTGGGCCTGGCCATCCAGGAAGGTTTTCACCCAGGAAAGAGTACGCCTGTCTAAGCCATGAGCTGCCAGTCTCTCCAGGAGAAGACAGTGCGAGACAATGTCAAAGACCTTACTGAAGTCTAAGTGGACCACATCCACAGCCTTTCCCTCATCCACTAGGCTGGTCACCTGGTCATAAAAGGAAATTGGGTTGATCAGACATGATCTGCCTTTCATGAACCCGTGTTGGCTGGGCCTCATCCCCTGGTTATCATGTACATGCTGTGTGACATGACATGCTTAGCCAGTGCTACACCACAGACGTAGAAATGGAGCTAAATTCCAGGGCTATTTCTCTGTGGAACATTAAGGTAATTTCCTACTCAGGATGTGCTTTTTCATCTTTTTCTTGTTTTCAGCAGAGCATTCTTTTCTCACAGTCATGGCCTATGACCACTTTATTGCCATACGTGGACCCTTGCACTATGGGACTATCATGAGCAGAAGAGCTTGTGCCAAAATGGCAGCAACTGACTGGGCCAGTGGTTTTCTCTGTTCTGTCCTACACACTTGCTCATGCATTTTTAATAGCATTCTGACAAGGCAATGCCATGGTGCAATTATTCGGTGAAATTCCACAGATCCTCAAGCTCTTCTGCTCAAACTCCTATCTCAGGGAAGTTAGGACACTTGAAGTTGGAATTTTGTTTTCTCTTTGGTTATTTTCTTTTCATTGTGCTGTCCTACATACAGATCTTCATGGTTGTGCAGAGGATTCCCTCTGAGCAGGGCTGGCCCAAAGCACTTTCCATGTGCTTCCCTCACCTGACCCTGATCTCTGCAGTCAGCACTGTAATCTTTGCCCACCTGAGCCTCCCCAACACTACGACACCCATCTCTTCTGTGCTCTAGGTCTCAGGGCAGCTCTTCTGCACTCATTGTTGCCTCCAACAGTGAGACCTCCTCATCTACAACATGAGGAACAAGAAGATCAAGGAGACACTGAAAAAACTGATTTAACTTGCACTATTTCAGCAGCAATATTGGATTTATATCGCCACTGTCTGTGCTGGGCAGCCTCTTGCTCATTTCCACATGCTACATTTCTTCTCCATCTCACATCTCACCACTTTAGATATGAAGATGGTAGCAAACAACATGTCAAAGGCCTTTGGGAAAAAAGGCCTGGGCAACCTCATCTAACCTGCCCTGATTGCAAAGGAGTTTGGACTAAAGACCTCTGGAGGTCGCTACCCACCTGAATTACTCTGTGATTTCGTGAATGGAAAGGACCCAGCTGCAGAGACAGAATCTGCCTCTCCCCTAGGCTATCCACCAGCAGACAAGGAGGAGAGTGCTTTGCCAGGCCACATTCCTTTGCACCCTCAAGCTGTGATGTGGGACTCAGCGTGGGTCTAGACTGGGTCGAGGCAAGGTCTCCACCAGCGGCCCATCTCCTCAAAGAGAGAAAATCCCAACATTCCTGGTTTGGAGGTGTTATCAAAGCAGGAGCTTGAACCTGACTGGTCTCATAACCTTTGCCCCCCCAGCACAGCCATGGCTGTGGGCTGTGGGCTGTCGGCACAGCCATGAGCACCAGGGCTGCTCATCCCCCCGCCATTATACACACACACACACACATCACGCCAAGCCTGATCCCAGTCCTGCAGTGGCCAACTGCCCTGACCTGGGCCAGGTCCGGCTCTCTGAGCAGGAGTGTGTGTGAAGAAGAAGTAATCTGGGTGGCTGGGTTGTGGGCGGTTATAGCCCTTCCAGGCCAAGAAGTTGAGGCAGAGGCAAGACTCACTGCCTGAATTGGCTAGAGTCCCAGCATAGTGAAAAGTGGTAGGGCCAGGGTCTTGGCAGTGGCTGAGGGGCTGTGCCAGGTCCTCCTACACTGCTGGTTCCTGTGATATGGGGAGAGGAGATGGGACATGGGGCAGTGTGGGGTGACAGAAGGGTCAGGGGGCAGTGGAGGCTGCAGCAAAGGGTCTTGGATGGTGTTTGTCAGTGGCACTCACACCAACAATTCCTGACTGTAGGGATGTGTGTGAGCTGTCCCATCAGTCTTCAGGCTGGGCCTGGCCCCAGTGGCACAAGGATACAGAAGACACTCTGTCCTTTTTCCTTCTGTCCAGTGGATTCCTTATCTCCAGACTCACTGCAGGTTCCCCATGCCAATCCCTCTCTCCAAGATAGCATGGGAGTCCCTGCCCTGGGGATCCTCAGGTACCTTCTGCTGACCCAGCATCATAGCTTGCCCTTAGTTGACCTACATGGCAATAGTTTTCTCTATTTTAATCCTTGCAAGCACACAATTGCTCCTTTCCTCTTCTCCAGGGATGCCTCTGCTCTAGAGAGAACCTTTCCCCAAAAAATGTAGCAGTGCAGGCAAGCCTGGATGTTCTGGACCCTCTATTGTGCTCCCTGCAAGACCCTGAGCTGGTGGTACTGCTCTGCAGAGTGAGATGTGGTGCCCCAGAAGACTGGGGTGGCTCCACACTGGCAGTGGTGGTGAGGGTGAGAATCAGAGCCAGCTGGACAGGCATCATCACACCGGTGATGATGAACAGGCATCATCACGCCGGTATGGTGTTGCTTGGTATGGCAACACCATACCAAGGGGTGTGTGGCCATGGATGGTGATCTGAGCAAAAACTGGGCATTTCAAATGGTTCAGGCTGTGTTCAGATGTGTCCATAGATCCAGCAAATGTTTTTTTCAGGGAAAGTGACATGAACCACTCTCCAGGCTCCGTTCCTTCTGCCTGAAGTTTTCTCATTATGTGAGTCTNCAGAGGATTTCCTCTGAGCAGGGCTGGCCCAAAGCATGGGAAAAGTGACATGAACCACTCTCCAGGCTCCGTTCCTTCTGCCTGAAGTTTTCTCATTATGTGAGTCTGTCACCAGCCCTGTCATATGGGAGGCAGTCCCAGGCAGGTATCACTCAAATATTCAGCACCTCCAGGAGCACTGAGCAGCCACAAGTGAGAGATAAATCAAGCCCTCATTCCATAATACATTATTATGGAATTATAATACATTATTATGGAATTGCAATACGTTATTATGAGTTCAATGTCTTGAGCCCATGCAGAACCTCAGAAAAACAACAGGCTCTTTCATGGTGAAATTCTTTGAGGCGACTCTTGGCTCTGATGTTGGAAAAAGCGCCCAATTTTCAAGCACTACATTTGTGGGGGTTGTAGCTGTATTGTCAACAAGACGTGTTATACGTGACAGAAGCAGAGACAGGGAATGGTGGATGGAAGATCTCGCGATGTCACAGAAAGGGCAGGGGCTTAGCTGTATTAGGGCAGCAGGTAATATCGGGGAACCTGATTGGTGCATAAGACAACTTCCGCATTGGTGCAAAATATAAAAACCAGCAGCGTTTCTCAATAAATGTCATTTGGCATATCACCTTATAGGTGCGAGTGCTTCTTGAACCCGAGGTGGATGGCCTCGGTATTCCCTCCAGAACCACGGGGAACCACCACAAGTTGAGACAAAACCGACATACATTGAAGAAATCCCCTTGTATTACAGATAGGCCATTTATGATGCAAATATAGACAGATGTACAAAAGCCCTCTGTGTCAGACAGACAGAATACATGCCTCTGGCAGAGTGGGAGGATTGCATAAATATTATTATTACAAAGAAAATACCCAAAGTCCAAGAGTTGTCTGAAATCATTTAGATATCACTTATGAGATGGGCAGCTGCAGCTGAAGTAGTGCCACTTGAACCAGCTTCTTCAATGCCTTCTTGAGCTCCTTGTTCCTCATGCTGTAGATGAGGGGGTTGACTGTTGGAGGCAGCACCGCATACAGAACAGCCATCACCAGATCCACAACTCTGGAGGAAGTGGAGTGGGATTTGAGGTAGGCAAACGTGGCAGTGGTGACAAACAGGGAGACCACAGCCAGGTGAGGGAGGCACATGGAAAAAGCTTTTTGCTGTCCCTGTTCAGAGGGGATTCTCCACACAGATGCAAAGATCTGGACATAAGACAGCACAATGAAAACAAAACACCCGAAGAATAAACAGATACTAAATATAAGAAGCCAGACTTCCCTTAGGTAGGCATCTGAGCAGGAGAGCTTGAGGAGCTTGGGAACCTCACAGAAAAACTGCTCCACAGCATTACCTTGGCAGAGAGGTATTGAAAATGTGTTTCCAGTGTGTAGGACAGCATTGAGAAAACCACTGGCCCAGGCAGCTGTTGCCATTTTGACACAAGCTCTGCTGTCCATTAGGGTCCCATAGTGCAGGGGTTGGCAGATGGCAACAAAGCGGTCATATGCCATGACTGTAAGGAGGGAAAACTCAGCTGAGATCAAGAAGAAAAACAAAAATATCTGGGCAACACATCCTGAGTAGGAAATGGCCCTGGTGTCCCACAGGGAACTGGCCATAGATTTTGGGACAGTGGTGGAAATAGTGCACAGGTCAAGGATGGAGAGGTTGAGGAGGAAGAAGTACATGGGGGTGTGAAGGTGGTGGTCGCAGACTATGGCTGTAATGATGAGGCCATTGCCCAGCAGGGCAACCAGGTAGATGCTCAGGAAGAATGAGAAGTGAAAGAGCTGAAGCTCCCGCGTGTCCGCAAACCTCAGGAGGAGGAAGTCTGTGAGGGAGCTGCTATTGGACATTTTCTGCCTTTATGCACAAAGGACTGTCCAAGGAGGAAAATACAGTGACAAGTTAGGACAGGCCTTTTTTTTTTTTTTTTTTGACAAAACCCACACCTTTTCTTATAGCAAATCCCCTCACTTCCTCTCTCCTTACTGGCAAGACCTCTCTTTAGCTTTCTTACTTGAGCTCTGGTTCATGCTTTCTGAGTGTGCTATTAGAAACAGGGTCCTTCGTCCACAGATTCCAGAGCAGTCAGAATGCCTTGTTACCCACATACTCCAAATCACACCTCCCAGGCATACTGGTCAATAGTTTTTTGATGGCAGAGGGTCTTTGAAATCATGTTAACTGGTTTTGGTGATACTCAAAATGTACTCTTTTGCTCAGTTCTTCTAACTCAGTTGACTGTGGATCTACATGACCACCTTGCACATACGTAATACACTGCTGTTTTAAAAACCTATGGGCTATATTTACATTAATGATCCCCTGCTCTCCATGCAAGGGAGGAACATAGGCACATGGAAGCAGGGGTGACATTGCAGGTCTCTGTTATACCAAGACAGAACATCTTCTCACAACAGTATATCATACACACTACTTCTGCAGTCATAATAAGAGCTGGAGGGTTAGGGGAGATAGGCAAGCTCTGTATCCACATCCTCTCTCAAATTAAGCCAACTTAAAATGTAGAAGGGCTCTTCATCCTGTTATACATTTATTTCATTTATAGACAGACTCACCACAGATCCCATTTCTTTGAGGGACAGAAATCTTTCACTTTTCCATTACTAACAACCTGAACACTAGAAAATTCCATGCAGCCACACTGTTTGAGCTAGTGTGTTGTCCGAAAGATGATGTCTCCTTAGGGAGACCTAGTGCATTCCCCAGCACTACACACTGCATTGCCCAGAAATCCACAGGCTGGAAGGGGTCCTGTATCTTTTGTTCTCACCTCCAAATGAGCACACAGGAAAGCCTTCATCATACTGAACTGTTCCCACTATCTTACAGAGGAGATTTTGTTCTCAGCCAGTGTCAAAAATCCCCTGTCTTGAAGACCAGGCTGAAGAAGTGATGGCTCATGCTCTGGATGCCCTAGTCTTGAGAGCATAGGATCTGCTGGATGAAAGTGATGCAGGGTGGCATCTCAGGGGAAGGTCTCTGCATTGCAGGAATGTCTGGGAATTACCCAGATCCACCCTTTTCCATTAGGCATTTATTCTTTCTCATGTATAAGATATCTGCATGCCTGGCCACTGTCCCAGGGGCATCTCCATGTTTGCAGTTGCTAAGGAGCAGCCAAGATCAACTCTGAGGATAATAATAAAGATTATGGTGATGCTACTCGTAAGCAGAGGGGTGGCTGAAGGGAAGTTCCGTGCAGAGGTTTTCATCTCTCAGTGTAACAGCTTAGGAGTTTGAGCTTCTCGTCTAAACC
Organism: Crypturellus undulatus; assembly: GCA_013389825.1. Classification (NCBI taxonomy): domain Eukaryota; kingdom Metazoa; phylum Chordata; class Aves; order Tinamiformes; family Tinamidae; genus Crypturellus; species Crypturellus undulatus. Next base: position 13,581 of record VWPW01015250.1, read on the forward strand.
TAACAATTCAGTTTCCATTACAGCCTTGTCAAAAGGAGGAAACCTTAAGCACAAACTCAGGAAGGAAAGCCCTGCAAGTATGACTGGCCTATACCTTCCTGCTGAAATGCTCCCTTTAGAAAATGTTCTGAGGATGACCTAGAACTGAGAGCAGCCCTGGTCTATGCAGCATCCTCTTGACAGGAGACCAAACCTGCCATTCTGGGGGTTACCCCAAACTTCTCCTTAACTGCTACCTTCAAGGGTCAGGCACTCAGCCTGCACCAGGAACTCCCTGTGGCACTTCTCCTTACAGTGCCACAGGGAGTTCCTGGTGCAGGCTGAATGCTTGACCCTTGAAGGTAGCAGTCACTGCCCTGGGCACAAGGCATCCAGGGCTGCAGACAGACTGCTCTAAAATGAAGCACTGTGCAGAGCTGAATGCACTCCCCGGCTTAACACCCCTGCAACATCCCTAGGAGAAGGTAGCCATGATGCCCTTTACTTTTGACACTGTGGCAGAGAATTCATGCTCTGAAGCACTACCTGCTACACACAGAAGCTTGGAGAGCTACCCTCACAGACTCTATAAGCTGTGGAAGGTACTAGCTTCAGAAGAACACTCCAGGAAAAACAGCAGCATTGCCCTGCAGGCACAGACTTACTGTGTCAAGGACTGTGAAGATTTCTCCCTACAGTGAGCTCTGATATTCTCCCATTCCAAACAGTCTTTGAGTCATTTATCTCATGCTGGTGCCTGGAGACAGTGCCCTAGATTTTTCTGCTCCTTTAAGAGGACCTGGACAGAGCTGTCTGTCTGCAGCGCCTGACAGGTTTCCATGGTCTCCTACATTCTCAGGAGCCAGGCGTAACTGAGGAGTAGAGGCCTAGCTGAAGACATGACTGTCCCCTGTGCACTGCACCCCTGAGATATGCCAGGGCTCCAAGGCTGACAACTCCTGTAAGGCAGCAGAGTCATCCCTTGGAAATATCTGTGAAGTAGATTAAAATAATCACTGATGGTCCCTCTCAAAACAGTAAAGAGAGACTGAGTTCAATATTTTAGTTTGTCTCATCAGAGAATGATTACCTCAGAGATGTGTAAATGTCCCACTCTGGGAGCCCCTGCTCCCATCTCACAAGAAGACAGGACACCTGGACAGGGACAAGAAGGGAGTTTATTTACCCCTACTTTGACAATTGGTTTAAGGAGTCAAGCTAAGCATTAAACACTGATTTAGAAGCTTCTGATACGGAGTAGGATTAATTTCTCTTTTGTGCACACCACAGATTAACAGGAGGTGGCATTCCCCTTCCCAAGTTTTGTGGGGAGTAGTATAGCTGGCTGCTCCTTTTCAAAGCTTTTGTTGTAAACAAAGGAGAAGGAAGGTAGGAGGCAGCAGTTCATGCGCAAAGTCATGTGCATGTCAATGCGCTGACATTGGAAGTGGTCCAAGACATATGTCACTGTCTCCTTACTCTGTAACAATGTAACAACTAGGAGAACCACATCTTTCTGAAGCATCAGATGCCAAGTGGAGAATCTTATGAAATAATAGCACAAGATGCCTAGTACTACAAGAACTCTGTTCAATATGAAGGATGCCACCAAAGCTTCATCCAGGGCCAGGCAGAGCTAGCTTTTACAGAAGAAGGAATACTTGAACCATTACAGGCAACTGTTGCAAAGATAACCTAAAGAAGCCACTCTTAGCAACAGGGTGCACCAGTGGACAACAGGAAAATGAATAAAAGTAGAATGGGATTTATTAACAGGGATCAGGCTGACAAAGACACCTCTTCATGGCTCCCCTATTCCATTCTATCTACTATTCTACCCATAAATGAGTATACCACACCTAAAATACAGTACTCCAGTACAAAGAGCAGAAAACTGTCAAATAAGTCTCACACTGTTCTGTGTTTTGCTGTGAGGCTACACTCCCTTTGAAAGATGGCGTGGATCTCTAACTCCAGGCACCCTTTACACAAGTCTGAGAGAACACTATGAAGAAAGTACCTGCTTATTATTTTTCTAGGCTGCATTACTGGATGCTATTAGATCTGCTGTTAGATATTATAGCATAGTTCTGTAAATGTTTTGTAAATTCCACAACTCGTAGGACCCCCTATATTGCCTTGCTCCTTTCCCTTGTTCAGTTCCCTTTCCTGACCTATAATTTGTGCTGGCTGACTACATCATGCATAGCAGACACTTCTGCCTGTGCACTCCAGAGGACTCAGTTCAGCCCTACAGGGTTGTGTAAATGGAGGTGTCAGAGTGCTCCATGCATTTGATGGAGATACCTGGGGATGGGCACCATGAGCTGAGTGAAGAGATTTTGGTCCAGGGACTCAGTAGGAATATCTTCTTTTCACCATTGTCAGTGATGGATACAGTGCTCACGGCAGTCGTTTCTGAAAGGGAAGATTCTATTGAAGTCATCTTCTTCCCTGACCTTGGTCCCTTGAACAGAGGTGCCTGTGTCTGAGTCAGTCAAACCTGCTCCCACTTGAGGAAAGGAAAGAAACAGTGAAGTGAAGGTAGGGGCTGACCTAACCTTTTCTAGATGTCTCTCTTCCACAGCAAGATGGACCCTGCCCTCACTGATGTTTCTTCAGACACTATACTGCGAGTGGGAAGTTGCATCCTAAACTGTAGCTGAATCCTCCTTAACCCTGGAGAGGACCAGAGCAAGAACCAGATGCTTACACAAAAGAGAAAGTAAGGAGAAAAGACAGCCAGGTGCTCAGGAAAATCTTTGTCTTATCCAGTTGTGATACTGCTGCCCAGAGGGCAGCATCACAGGTTAGTCTCTTTGAGCCCCTTTGCTGCACAGTGAGAAGTGGCTACAGCAGAGGAGAGATACCCTGCCATCTGCTGGAGCTTGCGTTGCTGAGGAGTGGGTTTATGCCCTGGACGCCCTGGCCTTGATGTCAGAAGTTGAGTTTGGTAGGAGAGAGGACACAGGGGGAATAGATCAGAAGAATATGTCTGCACTGAAGAGAATTTTCTAAATAGCCCTTCCTCCAGCATTTAGATCTATCCTTTTCTCATTCTCTGACCGTTTCTCCATTGCCCACAGCTTCTCTGCCTGGCAGCTGTTTCTCTGTCCCAAGTCTTTTCCCTGTCAGCTGTCACAGAACCCATCCATCCTCTGTGCACTTGGTTCTTTATTACAGAATCCTACCAGTAGCAGGGCACTGTCCAGGAGCATCTCCATATTTGCAGGTGGTAAGGATCAGGTCAGACAAATTCTGAGGCTAGAGAAGGCAATCGTGGTGTTTTCTGTAGGCAGGGAAGTGGGAAAGGTACAGGTTATCCTGTCAGTGCTGTTGATGTCTCACTGTAAAGGTCTAGGAGTGTTAGTCTTCTCCAAACCTGACAGTTCCTTTTCCACTCACCGCCTGCAAACACGAGGAAACTGAAAGCAGACTCTTGGGAAAGTTCCTTATTTTTCAGCTTACCCCTGCTTTACTGACCTCCCACAAAGACCCTGTCAGAAAATGTTCTGCAGGTAAATTAGACCTGAAAGCAACCCAGACCTATGCACCACCCTCTCAAAAGAATGAACTTAGTCTGCTAGGGGTTGCTCCTTCTGCCTAGAACTTTTACCCATAGCACCATGGATAATTCCATGGGAAGCTCATATCAAGCATCAGAGTTGCACATAGCACCTCAGAGTCCAGGGACACTGATCTGGATTACAGCCGATGAACACCTGGGTGCACTCCCATGTTTCACACACCTGCACCATCACTTGCAGAAGTAGGGATGCCCCTATCCACTACTAATGGTACACCCGCAGCATGTCTGGATCACATGCTGTTCAAGGCCAGAGAAATTCACAGTGGCATGTTGCCCTTCCTAGAGATCCAGTCACTTCCTTCACAGGCCCCAATCGCTGCAGTCATCTTGAACATAAAATACTTCTCTTGTCATGGATGCATGGTGCAGCACTGTTTCTCTCTGCCCTTGGGTACTACAGGGTTTGCTCTCTTAGTGGGCACTTCATATCATGATTACATTGTCACCTGCTCTGTGCCAGCAGGCCTCTTCTCTGATGCTGGGCCTTTGCCTACACAGGAAACATGGGGGCCTCATTGCCACCTTGCCTCACCAGAGATCCCAAGAGGTTTCACTTTGTTGTCCTGCACTTGGCATTGCACACTCCACTCTTACACTTTCCACAGGCATTGCCCTGGGCAATGCATGGAGGAAAGGATCTGCTTTCCCAGGGCCTCAGTGTCTGTCCTTGGACATTTGGCTTGACAAAACACATGAAGCGTTCATGTAGCGTAAGAGTCTCCTGCACATTTCCTTTGGCTGCTTGTAATCAGTGGTGATAATTTTCTGCTCTGATCAGCCCCTGGTTAGTCTTTGTTGCTAATGGCCTCCAGAGGGACTCATAAGCACTGTATGAAACTTTGTGGCTATGTTTACGGTTTTGACTTTTTGAATGTTTTGGTCAGTTTCCACTCAGTAGCCATGATACGGTACCAAATACGCTATGGGGCTCATTAAAATACAAAAAGCTCTGATGTTTCTCCCTATAATTTTCTTAAATCTTCCACAGATAATCGGAAAGATTTCATGAGTGTAGTTGAAAAATGGAGACTGCAAATACATAAAAGAACATATGCTTTTAAATAATATTATTATTATCCAGTTTTCAAAATAAATGATAACAACACTCTCCAATTGCTATTGAAGAACGTCTCCTAATGAAGTCTGGATTTGCATGAAATTAAGTGTCCCAGAGTTCAGAGAATGTATGAACAATATCTCTCCCCATCTTGCCAACCCTGCCATTGCTCTCATTAGCCACCTGGGACTTGCATCACTCTGATTAAAAACTCATTTTTTTCCACTGACATCTGTAGCTGAATGTACCTCAATTCCCACCTGTTTTCATTAGAAACTACCTGCAAATAGGCACACAAGGATTTTTTTCTTAATTGCAAAAGAAAAAGTAAACTTTGATACAGTTCCTCAGAGATAATTACACTCCTTCATTGTAAGCTAAATCCAAGCTGCCATCAATGAGGTTCACTTTCCACAAGGGAGCGTCTGATTAGAAATCTTTAGATAGGAAATGCTAGATAGAACAGAATTTAGTACTTGCTTAAAGGGATAGACTACTGCAAGGCAAAGCAAGCTTTTAACTCCTCAAGTGCAAATCAGCAGCTTGGTATGGGGATGAACAGAATGATGGAAGGAGTTATAAGGTTACAGTGCTACAGTGCCCGGAGAGTGTACTGTAAAGATGATGTTGGAAACTGTTAATTTAATCAGGACATGTGGATGTACGAATAGACCCATACCGCTTTTGAGGGATCCCAGGACATCCTGGGAATCATACAGCTCTTGGGGTTCCCAGACCAGTCCTTGTTTCTGCACCAAACTCTATAAAAACAAGGTCCTAAAGAAGAGGGATTTTCCAGGGCAGTGAGAAGAACCCATGCAGGATCCATGCATGTTGAGGGAAACCCATCCCACCCACACCAAATCCACAATTCTCCCCAGGGACCTTCCTGAAGCCTTGTGTTGGAAGCAGGAGGGAATATACTGTGGGATCATGGTCACATCACAGACTAGCCCCTGTCAGGCCTTTCCCAGACCTGGTGTATTAACAAGAGTTTGGGAGGACACACAGGAGAGAAGGCGGGAGAAAGGGCAGACACCTAAGGGTGCACAGTTAGGCTCACAGCATCATGGAGAGGGTGCCACAAACTGGATAAGAAGTGAGTACCCGAAGAAGTAAGTGAGTCTGTTTTTGCAGTGATGTAATGATGATATGAGGCTCCCAGTAAGAGATCAAACCCTGCAGTACCAGAAGCCGGAGAGAAACAGACCTGGGCCATGCAGCCATGACAGGAGAGTTATTTGATTCCTCAGCTGACTCTGCAGCATCTTGAGGCCTGTGATGGGGGTGACTGGATCTCCATGGAAGGACCTGAGAAAGTCCCTGGGCCTGAGCAGCCTGCAATCTAGGCACACTGTGGCTGCATTTTTAGTACAGTCCCTGTTTGTATTGCTGGAAAACAGAAAAAGTTTGGGAAGAGGAGAGCTAGTAGGGTTGAGAGTGTAGGCACATGTGTGTGTGGAGACTTTGGTGTGATGTGCCTTCAATCTTTGCAGCCTGCTTAGTGGAAAATGAGCTGGACTTTGCCTAAAGGCAGTGGTGGGAAACCATTGACTGGGAGAGGCAGGAAATATAACATGCTCTGGTGTGTTTGTCCAGCAACCATTCAAAGAGGATATGAATTTCCTGTAGGTTCTGAGCCACGTGCTCAGACATGGTGGTTATGCTGGACATCCCATGCATCTGATGTGGCTCTGCTAGCCTATTGTAATTGCATCAGATCAAGCGTCTATATTGAATTACATTAGTTGAATTAATTAGTTCCACCTGGTTCCCAGCTTATACACTGTAAGTATTAGGGTGTCATACTTGCTATGTCAGAGCAAGCAGACACTTACGTGAGTCTTGGACCACCTCTGGTGCCTCAAATGTTAGAAGGTATTTGTGTGCGAACAACTGATACTTACCCTCCATCTCCATTGTTTGTAGTGGGAGCTTACACAAGGCGTTCACATGCAGATATCCATTTTGTACATACTTGAGTAAGGAAGTTCCTCATGATGAGTTTCTGGAGTGCACTGGAGGGAAATGAATCCCAGGGGCTTCTCAGTGGGGCTTAGATGAATTGATTAACTCCTCTAAGTCATCCCTGAAGCACAAGTACATGAACTCCCTTCTCATCCATGTCTACATGACCTGATGGGAGTAGGATTTTCTGGAGTAGGAACATTTCCATCTCTCAGATAACTATCCTCTGATACGACCAACTGTAATGCTGGATTTAGTCTCTCTCCACTCTCTAGAGAGGGACCATCATTGATTTTTTTGGTTCACTTCAGTGGACATTTCCCAAGGGTGACTTTGCTGCCTTTCTGGAGTTGTCAGTCCTGGAGACCCAGGAACATCACAAGGGGGCACAAGTGACAGAGCAAGACATGTCTTCAGTTGGGCTTCTGCTCCTGAGCTGAGCCTGGGATCTGGGACTATGAGAGGCCATGGCAAACTGGTAGACACTGCAGAAAGACAGCTCTGTCCAAGTGCAGCTCCTCTTAAAGGAGTGGCAAGACTCACTGCATTGCCTGAAAGCATCAGGATGAGATGAACAACTGACATTAAAGACAGTTTGGAATGGGAAGATGGCTGAGAGCTCACTGCAGGAGAAATTCTCATAGTAAGTCTGTGGGTGCAGGGTAATGCTGTTGTTGCTCCTGGAGTGTTCTTCTGAGGTTGATACTTTCCACAGCTGATAAGGTCTGTCAGGGCCGACAGCCCTGCTATCAGCTTCTCCTGTATGGAGCAGCTAGTGCTTTAGAGCTGGGATTACAGCTCTCTTCTGTGAGAACAATAGCACATGCCCTTGTCCAGAGGATGGTGCAGGGGTATGAAGCTCAAGACTGCACCTATGTCTACATGGGCTGTAATTCAGAGCGGTGGCCTGTACCCAGATGGTCTGTGCCCAGACAGTGACTCTGTGAATGTCAGCACTCTGCTTGCTCTAGAACTCCCCACAGTGCTGCAGAAAGAGGTTCTGAGTAGGAGTGATACCTGGCAGAACAGATTCATGCTCCTATCAAAAGGATGCTATGTGGAGCACAGCTGCTCATAGCTCTGGATTACCTCCTGAACATTTTTGTGGGGTCTTTTCAAGGCCAATGTCAAGGCAAGAATTATTTTAAAGACAAGAAACTTAAGTGAGTCTGTCCTATCTATGACATTGTCTGGGATAGGATTGGGGTGGAAAAATAGCTGCCAAGTTTAGAAAGGAAACTGACACCTGACACCCTCAGACAGTAAAAGCTCAGTTCTCTGAGGAGCTCATAAAGTCCTTTCATACACTCCTTTGTCTATAGGAAGTACCACCATGCCTCTCTGGTCTCATCGTCATTTGTCTGGCATGCTCCTTAGCTCCCACAACTATAGCCCTGGACAGTGGCTTTCTACTGGTAGGCTTCTGTAGCAGAGAGTGCACAGAGAATAAGATGGAGTTTGTGAGGGCTGAAATGGGACAATGAGACAGCTACAGGGAGGAAGAAATCTGGACAGTGAAAATACAATCGGTTAATGAAAGGAAGATAGAAACAGAAATACTGGGGGGGCTGGAGGGAGAACTCTCTGCCACTTCTTGCAATTCAAAGGTCTTCTTCAAAGCAAGTCCCCCATTTATCCTTTCCCACCTATTGGAACCTCTGCTCTCGAAGGGACTCTCCATGCCAGCCTCACTCTTTTGCTCTCTGAGGCTAAGGAGGTAGGGGGTCAGCATGGACCCTGTGGCTCCTGCATGGTGTTGGCTTCATGGCAGTGATGTGCCCAGGTACACTGTAACCCTTCTAAACAAAGCAATGCATCTGCTTGAGGAATGGTCCTCAAGAAGAACTGCCCCCATATTTAGCACTTTCTGTCTATGGCATCCTGCCAGAATGCCAGCTGTCCTTCAGAGTTCTTCCACAGAATATTTATTATTATAGCTATAATCCTTGTGCTGGTTGTGTGACAACCAACCTTGACACATGTTTTGAAGAGCTCTCCTTATCTGAGCTGACAGAAGAATTTGGAAATCTTCACTGAATTCTGGAACTCTTGCCTCAGTTCAATTCCTCTCAGAGTAAACTGTTAGTGGAATTCTCATTTAGCTGGGAAAGGTGCAAGCACAGGACAGCAGGGAGCAAGATACACACACATACCTGATCCTGATTCTACACAGTCACTGTGAGCCCTTTTTCCTCTAGGCATGCATGAGAGCTCATGCTGTGAGCAACTGACATATCAAAGATTTCTTCCCCACCAAGATATGCTCTGATGGCGTGATGGAGGCATGCAAAAATTAAAGAAATATATGAACAGCTCCACTGAAGCCCATTTTCTGGAGAAAATGATTATTAAAATGTTGAACAGCTTCTCCACCATACAGGTGGATATAACCTGCTGCACAATGCATGCTTCAGATGCACAATGTATACACTTCCCACTCCCACTACAATGTCTAGGGAAAATGTGCACATGATAAACTGATATGAGGACTGGATCCATCTCATTGGACAATTAGAAAGGGTCATGTTACCCCTTGTCTTCACTGTACTGTTTCTCTCCCTTGCCGGACTGGGATCTGGTTTGACTGATTCAGATAAAGATACTTCTTTTCAAGAGGACAAGATTGGGGGAGATTAATCCCTCACAAGGGTCTTCTGTTCCAGAGACATTGTTCCAGCATGAGGGCTGGATTCATCTCTCAAAATGCTAAAAATATTTCCACTGCGTCCATGGTCCAAGTTCCCTTCACTCAGCTCATGTTGCTCATCCTCTGGTATCACCCCTATATCCACAGGGTAGTTTGACACTTGCATTTACACATCCTAGTAAAGTAGAAATAACTCCTCTAGAGCCAGCTGGTCAAAGTCTTATCTCTGCAAAACGGGTTGGAGCGGGTGGGGAACAATGTAATGAAAAGTAGAATGAGTCTTGCTTGGAGAAGCTTGTTCTAACGTCTTAAATCCTTTCCTTCCTTGGGCAGTCCCCCCCCACAGAGACAACAAATGCCCAACAAACGGCAGCTCCATGAACAAGTTCTTCCTCCTCCTGGCATTTGTAGACAACACATGGCAGCTGCAGCTCTTGCATTTCTCACTCTTCCTGGGCATCTGCCTGGCTGCCCTCCCGAGCAACGGCTTCATCATCACAGCTGTAGCCTGTGACTACCATCTCCACACTTTCATGTACTTCTTCCTCATCAGTCTCACCCTCCTTGACCTGGGCACCATCTCTACCACTGTCCTCAAATCCATAGCCAATTCCCTGTGGGACAACAGAGGCATTACCTACTTAGGATGTGCTGCCCAGGTCATAGAATCATAGAATCATAGAATGCCTAAGGTTGGAAGGGACCTCTAGAGGTCTTCTAGTCCAACCCCCCTGCACATGCAGGGCCACCTAGAGCATGTGGCACAGGACTGCATCCAAGCGGGTCTTGAAGATCTCCAGAGAAGGAGACTCCACAACATNCAGACGGACGGTCACAGGCAGGCCTGAAAGTCACCTCAAGGTTGATCTGCGCGAAAACATTTGGGTCTCGCTGGCCAGAGCTCTAAATACCACACGGTTCTGTGCCAGTCTGGCCACTCCATCTACTCCCTTCACGATCTGCTTAGTTGGGGTACCATTAAATAACTCAGAATGGCCAGCCTTCTGGGCAGTCATGCGCAGGATGGGAGTCAGGAGCCAGATACACAGCAGAAAGGATATGATCAAAGCGTCTAATGATTATGATAACTGGGATGATAAGTTGATTGTCAGACCACAACCACAAGAATTGGAATTGCTTAGCTCTCTCAATGCTACCGCATGCTGGTATATAAATGCTACCAAAGCTNAGGAATGTGATCCTGGAAAGTCCCTGAACTGCAAGATGAGAAAGTTGGGCGAGACGGAGCTGTAATTAAGCTTGTCAGTGAGAAAGAAGGACTTGTGCACAGACCAATGGTGTGAATGCATGCCCGTTATCCACAACCAACCAAGTGCGGTAGAAGACGCGTGGACAGTAGCATGTAACCAATCATAGTGTATGCGTACGTGTGGCTAAAGAGCTTGCTTCTGCTTGTGCATATAAGCATGCTATTCAGGCTAAATAAACGGAGCTAGATATAACTCATATTGAGTTTTAGTCTGGTAATCCCGACCTGCCTTAAGCTTCACTTTGCTCGCTGCAACACCTGGCGCCGAACAGGGACCTGAAAAGACACCACAAGTCAGGGCAACGTCAGAGCATCATGGGTGCAGAACGTCCCGTCCCAAAGGTGGGGGACCGAAGGCAGAGTTGCAACTGACCGTGAGTGCATGCACGGTACAGCGGGCCGGGTGAGTAATACGTGGGGCCCAGGGGTTTGGGGTAACCTTGGATAGCCCACCCCTTGCAAAGACCGCCTTAACCATGGAAAGGGAGGTGGCAACACAGCTGCTATTGCAGATTCTCGCTAAGTGAGAGGCAGCTGTGAGCAGTAAAAAACTCTGTGAGCTGTTAGAGCTCTGAAATCTTCAGGAAAAAGTAGGGAAGACGGAGAGCGAGGGGATGGAGTCTGGAAGAGGCATCGGGGGAAAAAAGTCACCGATAGCTGGAATCTGGGAGCACGCAGCAGATGGCCGCTGCGTCAAAAAAAAAACAAAAAAAAAGAAGAAGAAGGTGCAATTGTTAAGCTCCTCCTGCTTATTCTCTCTAAAAGAGGGATCAAGTATGATAAAACTGTTTTAAGAACATTACTATTATGGTACAAAGGGAAAGGCTTGCGGGGGGATGCGCAGGCTGCCCCCGCTACCGGAATTGTAATGCTTTAAGTGAGGACAGAAACGGTTATTAGGGCTATTGTTTCTATTCATTATGTTTGTCTGTGTTATGTG